>VWZW01002015.1:2588450-2624942 GCA_013397115.1 Edolisoma coerulescens
CAGGATTTTGTCACCGGGCTCGGGCTGTGCCGGGCTGAGGTCGGTTCTCGGGGAGGCGGGAGCCTGCATCGCACCGGGGGAGCTCCGCGGGCACACGGCTGTGTCCGCCGAGTGGAAGGGGACAGGCGGGCGCCGCGCTGCCCTCGGGCACCTGCCCCAGCCCAGCCCAGCCCAGCCCAGNCCCGCGCGTGAGGGGAGCGCGGCCGCCGCCGTGGCCCGGTGTGACTGCGCGGCTCTCTCTGGAGGCGGTAAGGACCTCAGGGAACTTTAAATAATGAAAATATCAGTGTGCTGACCCTGCGCTGCAACTTGCGCGGACTAGGGAGTCCACGTCGAATATTCGTACTTAAATATTAGCTATAAAGCCCAGTTTGTCATTATAGGCAAACTGAGGGTTACTGAGAGGTGGAAAACTTAACGTGACTCTTGTCAGGGAGAAACAGACACCTTTAAGCAAAGTCACTGGTGTGTGTTTGTGGTGGAAAATACATTTATCAGTTTCATCTCTCTTTTGCTATGTAAAAGCCATGGTTTGCTATGTGGATATAAAATTTGATGTACTGCAGAAAATCAAATAATGAGACTGCAGGATAGCTTCTTTTAAAATCTGTTGACCTTACTATATTTTAATCTCTATAAAATAAAATTTCCCTTAATCTATAAACCACATCACTTGTCAGATGGTAACTCTTAATTATTATCCAAACCCAGTATAGGGGAGCTCAAAGGGAGCCATGCAGAACAAAATGGGAAAATGAAAAGATGTGCTGACATCCCACCATACACCTACTGAATGTTTAAAGGCTAAATTCTCCCTGTAAATGTCAGTCTTTTCAGAAGAATCACATTACTCCTGTGATTTACTTAGTGTCTGCTGGGTGCTGCACATGAGCTACATCAACTGGTCCATTTCTTACTGCCAATCACTACTTTATTACTGCACAAATAAACATCCATAGCTGAAGGTATAGAAACAAATACATTCATTGTATTTATTTAAATAAGTGAAGTTGGCTTTTGGTGCTTATTCCTACCTGGAAACTAAAATGAATTTTATTTCTACAGCAGGGGATGTTTTGGGGCTGGCTGCTACAAAGAAGGATGTCACAATGAGTAGAAACTTTTTTCACTTGTTGGTCATGGTTTTTAAATAAGTTCATATAATGCATACTAAATATATCTACTGTACCTCAAGATAGCTTTAAAAAATAGATAGAATTTTAGGGAGCGAAAGGTTAAGCAACATAAACAATACCTTAAGTGGCAGTACACTTGCTAATAACTTTTTGCATTCTTAATCCTCATTGTACATCACAGGTTGTTACAGTTATGGAACAGGCAAAAGGTTGAGAATAAACAAAAAAAAGGTGTTCGTCAATACAAAATACACTACATTTTGTGTAGAAACACAGGCTGTAAAATTCCAGGAAACTGCTGAGGAAAATAAAATGTATCAGACCATTTCAAAAGCAAATTAACGATAACCCCATTGCCACTGACATCATTGGAGTCCTCTATTGAGCAATTAGGGCACTGTCAGCTCTTCCAACATGCTCCAGAAATCATGCAGAGAACCCCAATGTAAAGTGACAGAGTTCTCATCAGTGGGACCATCTCAAATCCACCGTGTACTTCTGAGTATAGTCATCCAAGCACAAGCATTAATTCATTTGTTTTTCCTGAAGGAATTGAAAACAAGTGTTCCTGTTTATGTCATCAAAAGGGATTTTTCCTCACTTTGCATAATTTGATTATCTTACTGCTTAGGAGCTGAGGCTGAGGCTGACTTGAACAATGCAAACAGTGGTCCCACTCCAGCATGAGTGGGAGGCTCTTGGTCACAGTAACCATTCCTCCCTTTGCACTTGGAGGCAGCTCTGAGATCACATCTGCAAATCATTCAGATAAGTGACTTTGGTTCCACATAAAATAATGTATTACAACTGTCCAGTTCTGGAATTTATATGTGGTTAGTGTGATAAATGTTATATGATCTTATATATATATACACAACAGACAAAGGATAATCACAGGATCAATGAAGAATGATAGTGAGGAATAGATATTGGATGATAGCAAACAGAACATTTGTTGAGCAGCTCATTTGTAGTTGTCTGCAGAAAGGAAAGGGAGGCTGAGAGTCTCCCATGTGTTAGAGATAACAGCAGTATCAGCTATAAAAACTCTAGACGCACTAAAAGCAAACAGAGCCTGAAGTCCAGATAATGTAAGTTTTTAGGAAAGGCACATCTGCAATCCTTTCACTGACATTTTCTGGAAGATCACAAGAGTCAAGAAGAGATTCCTGAAGATTAAGAAGTAGCAGATTTGAATCTCACATTTTAAAGAGGGCAAAGGACAGGAAACTATAAACTAGCAAATGGAACTTTGTTTGTATATAAACCTGGACACTGCTTAAGTGATTTGGCTAAAGAACACCTGGAAAGGTTCACTCTGATTAAGGAAAGCTAGAATGGTTTATAATTCATTAAGTTGTTTGAGGTCTTTAGAGATACTACTGCCATTGAGTTCTTTATAGGTATTATGACTGCTGTGAAAGATGCATTCATTTGTATCATAACAATGATATGGTTAGTGTGAAGCAACAGCACATACTACGGGGTTTTGATGTTCCAGCTGAAGTTTCTGGGAAGCTGCAAGAAAAGTTAAATGCCAGACAGAAACCACTGTTTTCAGTGGTAGGAAAGAGGATGAAAACCAAAGGCTATTCGAAAACCTTTTTTCTATGGATTTTTTTTAATTCTCTTTTTAAAATTACATTTTTGTGAACGTTCAGGAACATTATATTAAATTGGTTTTGAAATAAGTATTTTTTTCTTCCCTGGTATTTTTTACAGCAACACAATGAATCTTGCAGTCAGAGCAAAATTGATTTCAGTGGCAAAGTCTGCTGAGATGGCAACACATCCCCTTCCAACCAGAACTGAGAATTTGGGGCAAGGACATGAATTCGCAGTGAACACGCCTGTGCCCCATACAGGTCTTCTGCAAAGCCAGTTGTACATTTGGTGTTGCTCTCAGAAGTGCAGGGTAAAGCAGCTGCACTGGGAACAGGCATTTCTTCACCTATCCTGCTTGCTGAGGTGAAGTTTTCTTCCAGGCTTTACCATCTCAGGCAGAGGCCATGTTTCAGTGGGACTCTGTTCTCGAAGACTTTCCCCCTTCTCTCCTGAGAGCTGATCTCCAGCTGTATCTCATCCAAGTAACACTGCATTAGGGAGCTGTCCCATTCCACCTTTGTGACAGGACATCAGTTTTGCTTTCTCCACCAACCCCAGCCCTTTGGAAAGAGTGGAGGTTGTGTCT
Organism: Edolisoma coerulescens; assembly: GCA_013397115.1. Lineage (NCBI taxonomy): Eukaryota > Metazoa > Chordata > Aves > Passeriformes > Campephagidae > Edolisoma > Edolisoma coerulescens. Next base: position 2,591,778 of record VWZW01002015.1, read on the forward strand.
GGATGCTGCTGGGCAAAGCAGACCTGTCAGGAGAAGCTGCTCTGCTGGTGCATCACAGGTGCACCTACAGTCAGATTTTCTAGCCCTAAAAGATACTGTGTTTCAGAAGCAAAGAGCAAATGTTTCAGGACACTTCCCACCTTCTAGCAGCCTGATTAAACAGGGCTGGCTGCCAATAAAGAAGGAAAACAATTTACAATCATGTGTATTAGAACCTGCTGCAAAATTGCTTACTGCTTAGCATTATCATTAACTCAGCAATAGATTTCCGTAAGGTTTCCATTTTCTGAAGCTGAGGGCCAAACTCATCCCGGATGTAACTTCATTAATGCCAGTACAGCCACACCGAGAACAAATTTGGCCCCATGATTTTCGGATTTCTGTGTGCAGGGACTCCAGTCCATCTCCCTGTGCCAAACCATAAAAAGGCCAATCTCTCGGAGTCACCTAACAGTTCTTCTCTAACTGTTCCTCAGCAAAGACTATTTAAAATTAAACAATTCAAGGCGAGGTACCTCTCTGGACCAGGAGCTCTACAGCTGAGAGTGGTTTTTCTGGTATTGCATGAGCCAGGGACAGAAGAAGGAAGCATGTAGCTGAGAGGAGGATGTACAGCTCCCTACTGTATTCCCCCAGGACTAAAGCATGACTAAAGCCCCGGCAGATTGTGCGACAATTCACTTCAACCACTTCAGATGTGGTTACCATAGTAGTTCTAGGGGTAGAGAGATCAAATAGATCTTTCTAAGACAGGAAGATGGATTAAGACATAGAAAGCAGAACTGTCATGAAGGCAGTTAAGAATATGGAGCACCAAATGTTCCCAGAACTCTCCTTATTGATACTTTACTGTGTGAAATTTAAATAGTATATATTTCAGGCATTGTATAAATGGAAGGATTTGTGTGCCCAGACTCGCAAGACTTTTTACAAGTTCAGGGATGTCTCTGACACTGCATGCTAGTCTGGGTATCCTCAGGCTACCCAAGGGTTCCTTCAGGTACTTGCCAATGAAAAGTGTTACTAAGTTTTTTTGAAGGGTTACATTTCTGAAGCCAGAAACTCTGCACTCCATACCGGCCTCAGCACACTCGGTACCCAGCATTCCTCCTAATGGAAGTTTGAATGGCTTCTATAAAAATACTGCTGATCAAGTTTTTCTGTCCATAACTCAGACATGCCTTTTAACACTCTATTGTGCTTAGGTGTTACCAGTGATGAGAATAACTTTATAGTTTAGTCAACGATCACATTGAGAAGCAAAACCAGAAAGCATTTCCTCAATTTCTCTTCTGAGGCAGTTAAATATCTCCACACAGTCTTTTAATTTCAGTGTTACACTCACATTAATGACATTTTTTCACTTCATAAGAGTTTTACGTGTGTATCAGAACACAGAACCAAGCTCAGATTTGGATTTCTTTTCAAAATATTGGTCTTTCCTTTAAAAAATTTATTCTTTGCCAGCGTTTGTACCAAAACAATACATTGTTTTTATCTGTTGCACAACGTGTTACATTTCACTCTGCACTCTCATTTTTGTGTTACTGCTCTGGGCCCTGCGTGAGTTTAGGTCCTAAAGTTAGGCAATTCCTTAAATATTTTGTGAGGTTTGAGCCTCAGGCCTCACAGAACTACTGAAGAGACATATAAGGGTTGTTTCTCTTTTAAAGAAAGGTGAATGAGTGGCGCCGAGGGTGTTTAGCATCTTGAAATCACTTAAGGCTTATTTATGCTTGGACAAGAAATTTCTGTGGTTAATTTTGAAGCCTTAAAGTTATGGGGGAAAAAGCAAAGACTTTTGTAACTGGAGAAAGTACATGTTTGGTTTGGATTTGAGGGGTTTTTTTTCTGTTCTTAAGCCCAACATCTGAAGCTGGAAATGCCAAGCACTTTTGTGGTGTGGTTCAGAGGTCACTCCTGTGCACTGTCATGGCTGGTGACAGACCCATGATGTTGGGAGCTCTCCATCAGAGGTTTTCTGCTTGCTGTTTACAATGCTAAACAGGTTGGCAGTTCTTCTGGTCTTAAGGGGCCTCAGCAGCCTTAGGAGTTGTGGAGATTTCCTGTGTGCCAAGGGTACTGTGATCTGTTGCCACCTGCTCCAAATCCCTTGTAGTCCTGAATTCTTAAAGGACTTTCTGGATCTAACTATCCCTCTTCCAGCTTTGCAGCTTACTGGTTAAGGCAGGGAAAGGAACAGAGAAGGGCTAAGGCACAGACTGTCCCCTCCAGTCAGCGACACCTTTCTTGAGGTGTCTCTTCCCTTTGGAGATAGGGCATGGATGGGACTGGTTTGTCCTGTGAAGTTTGCTTCCCCATGAGCTTTGGCAGCACGCATTCCTAGAGAGCAGTGTGCCAATGCTTACTTTGCAAGGGAGAAAACGTTCACCTTTTCTGATTTCCTTCTTTTTGCAGTGACAGAGGTGGAACACCCCTGGGACATGTCTGTGGTGTTTCTTTCTTACAAGTTTTAGCACTGGAGAGTGTCTGTGTCGGTGCCAGGGCTTTACCCCTCTCCTACACAGTATCATAAGATAGCATCTTTAGGGGGCATTACTGGCTGTCCTTGCATTCTGCACCAGAGGGGGTTCAGCTATGTCACATTTCATCCATGATTTATATTTTTTGACTCTATCCACTCTTTTACCTCCTCCTGATTGTTTATTTACTTTTTGTGTGTTTCTCAAATGGTCCTTGTTTAAATGTTAAGAGGCTGTTTTCATATTAGTGTGTTTATATTTTCAACATCTGTTTATTTTGCTGCAGAACACTCCAAATGACCTGGCAAAAGAAGTAGCAGCATTTATAAATATAGCCATTACTTTAATTATTCTGATTTTTAACTTACAGTGTATTTTTATGTGACTCAAGAGATTAAAACAGAAAAAATTCCAGGCCACACTTAATCAAATAAGTATTACTTTGTTTAACTGTATTATCAGCAAGAAAGTCTGGTCTTGGCTCACTGCAAGCTGACTTTTATATTTGTCACCAGAGGCTCTCAAAATATCAGCCTACTTTTTTTCAGGTAATGACACTCCAATATCCTGGCTTTCACTAAGAATGCAGTAAGACATTCTTTTTTCCTTTTGAACTCAGGCGATTTTAATTACAGGAGGTTTTGCAGAGAAGGTAGCTCCTTTATGATTTGGATCCAGATTGCTGATCGTAAGTTCCATGACCTCTATAAAATACTTCCCTTTCCCTAAATCCTTTCCCTAGTGTAGTTTTTGCCTGTCAGCTCAGGCTGTTCTGGTGCAGCAAACACTCTCTACGATGATGTGTTGCCAATGCATTTCCCCTCTATCCAAAGTACACTGGATCCAGCCCTATTTTTGCAATGGAGTTCAATGAATGAAGAACTAATCAAGCTTCTAAGTTTCTGAGTTTATAATGCAACGAAATTCTTTTCAGACTCTTATTCTAGTTCTCTTCTTAGTGCTGGAAAAATGTGCCATGATACAGCAGTGTCATGCACACTGCAAGTCGTTTCAGCAGTACAGATTCACAGAGCAGCCACACGTTTTGTTTTAATAGAGAAATAATGGAGAAAAGGAAAGAGCATTCAACTAAAAGCAGCTCATTCATGTATGTACATTTTGCAATGAATTTTGCGTTGTGTATCCATAGATTTATGCTCATAAAAGCCCAATGTTATGTTATATATGAGAACTACCTTTCGGTTGTGCCTTAGCATAGGCCACTTATCCCTCAAGTGTAGGAATGTTTTCAGTTGACCTGTTGCTCTCACATTTTTGATGGATTTTTTGTCCATATGGGAGTAAAAGGGCTATTGCAATGATGGTGTCAAAAAACAGAAGAGAAGAAATTTGACAAAAACATGTGAGTGAATGTTGTTATGCTGCTGAATCCCTGACTGCAATAGCAGTATTCTGCTGGGGCCCCAGGTTGCCACTGGCACCTTCTTTCTGTATCATTCTCTTTTTCAGTCTTTGTCATCAATTTTTCCATGCCTAGTGGAAAATAATAGACTTTTCTTTGGCACCACATCTAGCTGTATCTTTTAAAGGACTTAGTACATGCAAACTCACTCTTCTACTTATTGCCTGAGACTTTCTCATTTGGACTCAGAGCTGTTTCTCAGAAAAGGCTTTTACAGTAATGAAAACCTTCTTTTTGCAGTTTCCATTCAGGTTTTCTCCTATAGACTTGACTTTCTAAGAGACCAATTATTAGCATTCTTTAAAAAAGATTCTCGTGAATGGGAGAGCCATAAGAATGTTATTAAAATTTCATAAGGTGAGAAAACTGTGGCCACCACTGAAAACTGTGCTATTACATAGAACCTGTAGGAGAAAAGGTGGAAATTTTGGTAGTTTCCCACATGATCTCACAAAATTACAGGTTTGAAGGTAGAAGAGTATTGGATTTTATGTACAATGTTCTGCATAGCTTATTTTTATTTTTATTTTGTTGCCTAGACCTTTTGTAGTGATTTGTGAGAGACATTTCAGAAAGGAAAAAATGAGTTGGTGACAGTTAGACTTTTCCTTTTGAGACTATTCTATAAAGAGCCAAAATGCTTAAAGTGAGCCTAATGATGGCTGTTCTGATATACCTGACACAATTTTCTGCTCAGTGAGACCACATCTGAGACTTCCTTAACAGCAGGTCACAAATAAAGTAAGTTATTGAAATGAAACTAGAGCTGGGAGTGTTCTGCCTACAGCCAGGGGAACTAGAGGTGCTGGTAAGCCAGCTGGGAACATTATCAGGGGCAGAATGCCACTCCAGCTCCAACACCATGAATTATTTTACGGTGGCAGGAGGTTTGTGGGAGTGTTTATATTTGCTGTCTGACGTCCCTGTGTTTCATCTTTATTACGTGTGATAGACGGCATGTTTTTATTAAGCAGTGCTTGCAGGACAGCTTCCCTCTAGATTAAGGAATCAGTAAGCCAGAGAGCAGTGGCCATCCCTTGAGAGCTGCAGGAAGGAAGGCTTGGGGTGAAAGACTCCACCATATATTTTCAAGGACTAAAATTTGATGATGCTAGGGAAAATGAGGAATTTGGAAGAAAGAGCAGGGTTCTACAGTCCATAGGTAACATACAAAGATTCAGATTTGAAAAAGTTCCTGTGCCCAGACTGGTAAGTCTTTTACCAGTGTGAGCTGTGGATGTATGTCCTACCAGCCCTCTTCCTCCTACCACACCCCATGTTTTTTACAGGAAGGAAAACTGAAGTCTGTGTTGGAGCACCCAGCCAATTCCACAGTCAGGATCAATATCCTACATAAATCCATCTCTCTTGGTCTATCTTTGGATCCTACTGTAGCTACCAAACCCAAGCTGTTCTCATACAGCCCATAGGCTTCTTATGTCAAAGAACTTTTCACAAACTTGGCAGTGCTTTGGCCCAGGTAGGAGCAAGGTGTGAGCAGCCTTGTGGTCCCAGTAGCCCATGGTCTTGTTCCCCAGCTTCCCAGAGGTCATAATGCTGCCATGAAGGGCTATGGTTCTTTTTACAGACCTGTCTAAATCAGCTGTAAAGTTGTCTACAAAATATTAACGTATTTTAAATAATGAAAATAATCAGTTTTTTGAAGAAAAAATAATAAAAAATAATAAAATAAATAAAAACAATAATAAAAGTTTCCATTTTTTAAAGAAAACACTGAAATCTGCTACAACATGAATACGTCCAACTAAGTGTGCAACCTCTGCAGTTGTGCGTTTTAGGGAAAAAATTAGAATGGAAAGTTCTGAATTGTTTTGCAGGAGAAATATCTAACAAAGGGCTCAGGTACGGAAACAACATATTCCCTTGGACATGTAATAATCATATGACTGAACTATATTAGATAAGCAATAAGGACTCAGGAAAAAATTTAACTACATAGGAAATTACAGTTTCTCTTTTATAGTTACTCTATATGCTGAAAAGTCATAGCTTATTCTGTAAGACATGAATCAATAAATGACAAGCTTTAAAATAGGTTTTTAATTAATTTTTTATTTAAATACAGAATAACATTAACATTGACTCTTTTAGGTTTACAGGGATTCTATTATGACTGGCATATGTGAAATTTAGCATTGACAAACCACATCCTGCAGAGATTGTATTTCATTTTATGGCATTCACCTGATAGCTTGCAATCCTCAGTTTGGAGTTCCTTTAGCAGTATTAAAAAGCCAGCTCCTGAAACTGAGTGCCCAAAAACCCCACATGTAAAATCACACCCGTGATCTCTCAGAGCTCATTTCCCACTCTCTTACTGCAAACCCTTAGGGTTTGAAAATGAAACAACTTTCAAGCCTTACAAGTGAAATTCACTTCACCTGCATGAAATCATAGTAATCAAATTTTTATAGGTGGAGTATGGCAGGAGAGAGGGAGGAAAAATTTACACTACAGAAGTGTGGGGTCAAGTCAGGAGGTCCTACACAGCCCTCCCTTCCTCTCTCTCTTGCAGCTGCTCCTTTTTCTGGCATATTGACAGTATCAGCAGCTGCAGTTCTTCACATGCACGAAAAGCTGCAGGCTGCCTACAACCAGAAGCTCTTTCTCCAGCCCACTGTGGCCTCTGCTGTGGTCTTTCCTGTCCCCTTGGGTTCCCATCTATTCATCCTTATCTCGAGACTCGTTTGGTGTTTGCTGCCTGATTAGTTGAACCATTTAGGTTCTAATACAGAGCTCCTGAAGGCAGGAAGAGCTTTTCCAATGAATTAGAGATTTAAGTTCAAGGTAGGTCCCTTAAAACAAACAGAATGATATGAAGTGGCAAGGTGACTGTAACTGGAAAATCTGGGACTGGTGCTTGTCAAAATTGTTGGGATTCACCAGCAGTGGTAAGGGCAAACCCAGATTGTCTAAATTAGACTTCAATAACTGCATTTATACAAATCTCCTGGAGCAGTAGGGTGAAAACTGGACATTTAGAGGATGTATGCCAGAGATGCTATCAGAAATCAACTCAAATAAGTAGAGGCTGGTCTATGGATATAAAAATATAATGTCCTTATAGAAAGTATCATTAGATGAAATAGACTGTTGCCACCACCACATGGGACAAGTATTGCAAATACCGTAACTAAAATACAGAGATACTTTTTATCCATCTGCAAATACATGGTTTTCAAATAAAGTACAAACTCCGAGAGTTGTCAGAATTAAAAATGTTGTCTTTGCCACAAAATAGGAATTGCAGCAAAGCCAAGCAAAAAGTTCAATTATATGTCCATGAATCTAATTTTAGAACGTTCCCTAGATGAGACAGTGTTAGATAAGATTTGCAAAGGCTGCAACTGATGGAGAAATTGCATAGAAATAAATTCCAACTATTAGGATGGGAAGGATTGTAGTGGATTATCATTCTGGTTTATTGGGGTGGAGGCTCCTGAATTGTTGTAGAAAACTGTGCTGTGAAGAATATGTGAATGTAATCAGCTAGAAGTGTAAACAAGCTAGAAGTATTATTTTATAATAACAGATGAACAGTGGCAGGGAAGCACTGTTAAACATATACCAAAATTCAGGCCAAATTAAGCAACAATTTTCATGATGTGGTGCAGGAAAATTGGCCCCTGGGAACAAAGCAACTGTAGATTTGTGTATATTGGCTGGAAAAAAAAAAATCTCTTCAACATTTCAGGGACTATTATTCTTGCTTCTCTGAGGTGGCCTTGCTTAAAGAAACTAGAGGTGATTGTGTATACCCAGTTTGATTTTGCTACACATTTTACTTGACCTGGAAGTATTTGAACACAGCTGTAGGGCACAGGACATGATTTTAAGTGCTTCATAAAGAAACAGACTTTTAAATGCATCTTGTCATTTACATATGAAAAGTTTTGGGGGACATGATGTCTGAATTATAAAATATCCATGAAAGCAGTTGTAGAGTCATACACTGATCACTGTTTAGCCCTTTGATGACAGAAAAACATGAAAGACAGTTCTGTGGGTGCTGCCATGGGAGAGTTGTTTCCCTCTAATCGCTAATATTACTTTTTTAGGTATTTTGGTCTGGACAATGCACTTGCCAGGCCAGGAACTGGTATTGCTGGTGGTCCTTCTAGTTGTGCAAGGTCATGGATGAAGGAAGACAGTCTCATCTCTAAAGCCACAACAACTTAATATACACACGCGGGCACTGTCTGGGGTAAAAGCTGAGACTCTGACACAGCGGTGTTTCCAGATCTGTGCTTTGTACACACTCATGCTGTCTTTTAACTGATATCCTGAGAAAACTACAAATAAAACTATGGTTTTCAAGTCTCAGGGGACTGATACCAAGTGTTGGATTTAGATTTTAGTTTTCTGAATTTACACCCTTTTTTTCCATGTCTTGTTTCCTTCTGTCATTTTTAATGAACACTCAGACCCTGTGACAAAATCCCTGGTGCCCGAGTTTCAGTTTCACACAGGGTTAGCAGCTAACTTGGACACTTACATGACTTGCAATAATTTGGAGACATGGTGTGTTTTGAGTAACTAAAAATTACATTACAGAATTCTGAGGCTGATGGTGTTTATCATCAATTTACACATTTAAGTAAGAAAAAGTTTGTAGTATCAGAGAAGAATTAACTGAAACATTTTGCACCTAAACTATATTCTTTCACAAGCAAAATAGAAATATAGCCATCTGTGAAGATAAAGGAGAGGTTCCAAATAATTTCTAAAAGTACCTTGCATGCTAAAATGTCAATAAAGTCAGTAGATATTTTTATTTTATGTTATTAGTAAGATTTAAATTAAAGCTTTCCTACCTACAGGCTCTGAAAAAAGTGGCTACACGAAAACAGGGTACTGCTGTCTACTCCAGACATTACCAGAATCCTTGAGCACCAATTACTCAGTTGTGGACCAAAGGCTACAAAACTACCAAAGCAGTTACATATTTCTTCGTTCTCCCCTGACAACAGTGTTACAGAGAGAGTGCAAGGGTTCTTCCTCATTGTTGTGCTGTTCTCATCACCTGTACCTTATTAGAGGAAAAAGATTCCAACACTAGATGCCAGTATTTTAAGGAATGTAACAGACCTTTCCATCTCTGAAAGTATTTCCTGCTCTACTTTCTCTCATACAGCCTGTGGTTCAGAGAGAGTCCTGTAGAAACTTCACCATCTAGCCTCCAACCTAGCTGGAGCAGTTCATGGTTAGTCCATGCACTAATTCTTAGATCTTTCCACAGATAAAATTTTGGCTGGTTGGGTTTTTAGATACGGTAGAGTGAGCTGTTTTTTCTGATTTTTTAATTACATTCCCCTCTCAAATTCCCCTCATTCCCCTGCTCTTTTCCTAATACCTTGTTTTCTGCTTGGTCTTGCTGCATACTTGGGAAACAAAGAGAAAGGTGCTATAACACTTTGGTCCCAAATACAGTGGTCTCATTTTCAGGAACCTTCACAAGAATGTACCCACTCTGGTGGCTGCTCTTACCTCCAGAGAACAGCAGTATGCCAACAGTCACACACTGTTTTTCACTGCAGAACCTTATTGAAGGTTTTAAACCCTGGGCAGGGTGCCTGCATGGCCCTGCACCCTTTTCCTTGCCCCACCTGGCATCCTTCACCCCAGGCAGCCTCTTGTGTGCACCACATGTGGGTTGTGGTGCAGAGCATGGATGCTGGTGCATCCTTACCTTGGCACACATCCAAAGGGGTGAGGCAGGCGCCTTGGCAGCACTGCTCTGCATCTGTCCATGGGGGCACTTGGGGCTCCATCGTGTCCCAGCATGTCTCCCAGCTTGGATCATGGGCTGTCCTGACTGCTCAGGGCTCTCTTGAACACAAACTCTGTATGGGGGTGTCTGAATGCCTTCGAATAGCTCATCTGCTTTTAAGGAACAATTTTTTTTTTTGTTTCCTACTAGTGTTTTTGCAAGATTAAATAAGTGTGAAATGGGCATTTATATGATCCCTGTCTATAAAAGATGTTATCTGCCTGCTTAGCTTCCCTCCCCTGTTTGCTAATGGGAGTCGAGTCCTTCAATTCATGGTGTTAAATTTACTGTAAATAATTATATCTGTGTTCCAGTGCTGTCCTTATAATGGGTAATAATTGTTTGCTCTGCATAGACAGATGTTCCTTCTGTACTGTCACAGGCATGCCTGGGCTGGGATATGGGTAAGCTCACAGAGGTGACTGAAGATTAAGCTTTATATTGCAGCAAGGAATCAGACCACTACTTTTTATATATATTTTTTAGGAACTTCATTATTTTTGTGAGGTTTTCATAGGCTAAGAAACACAAATTGCAACAGAAGACAATTTCACTCATGAGATATTGCCATATGAAGTGTACTACGCTTATGCTCAATAGATACTGTAGAAGAAAGTTTTACAAAACTACTGCCATTGGAAGTGTTCAGGTGAAGGATAATACTGGGTGACTTTGTTCCCTGCTTTGTTTTGCAGGGGGATGAGTGTGAACTGAATTTCTGTACCACGAAAAACTGTAGGTTTAATATCTAGATATCTAGGTGTTTAGGACAATTGCAGAATCTCTATCTAAAACCTGTTTCTTAGGGTACTATAACAGTATAATAATTATTTCCTGTTACTGTTAAAGAAAAATACCAGCATGACATGCCCCAAAGCTCATGGATGGCAGACTCCTGGTGCCCCTGAGAGGCAAATGAAACCCTCCCTGGAGCCATGTAGGGCTACTGATATCTCTCTGCCAGAGCGAGCCATGGCTACGCCCATGACTGGAGCTGTATAGGTGAACAGGCTGTTACAGACCTGACTTTGTAATACACATTCGTGTGTGAAGATGGTGCATTGTACGTTTTACTTCACATGTAACTTGCTTTGTGGTGGGCAGGCCCAGTTAGGGGTAAAGATCCCCAGATGTTTTTCCTACCTCGGTTCCCAGTCTGGTAGATCAGCTCATACGTCACTCAACTTGTTTCTTTAATTGTAGATCAGAGGCCTCAAACCTGACTTCTTGGCAACTGCTGGTAAAAAGTACTGCACAGAACTAGGTGCTCATCTAATTAACATGGAGTATGACATCTGACTTCATGAAATCTACTGGTGAAAAGTAGTATGCAAAACTAGGTGCTTATATAATTAACATTGCTTCTTCAATTTGTACAAATAAAAATAACTATTTGTATTCTATGTCTTACAATGGTACCCAATGGTAAAACTTCAGTGTTATAAACAAAACACTGCAAATAGATTCAAAGTTTATTTCTTTGTCCCTTAACATGAACTATATTTGATTAAATGGAAGGATTTCTGGACTGAAACTTGTATACCAAAAAGAAGTCTGGAAAACAGTTGTTAACATTTTACAACTGAGTTATGAACTCTTGAAAATATGAGCTTTCCCTGAAGTTTGGCAGGAGACCATACCCTTCTACTAATCTGGCTTGCAGGTGATGCTGTGTTTAAGCTCAAACACTGCATTTTTTGAAACTTTTAAGTGGTGTATTGCCTGTGTCTGTAGCCCTGTAGCTATAGGTCTTGAGATTTAGTTAATCACGGAGACTTCTTTTTCAGTTTTGAAAATGTAACTTTTATTTTTTAAACTTGACAGAAGTATAATTTCAACCTGTATTTAGGGGAGAAAATACCATCCTAAAGGAGCTATAAAAGAATTACAAGGAGAAATTGGTTTAGCCTCTCATGGGGTGTTTCAGCAGGCTTGTATATTTGCCAAGTATTTTTCTACATAAACGACTCTACTGTTGTATCTTTTCTCTCCTGATGTTTTGGAGAGATTGGGCATGAGCCTGCTGCATTATGGAAACTGAACACTTTGGATATGTTATTGTCCAACATTAATCAAATTTTCAACCTGTCCATATGGACATAACCTAAGTTTTTCAGATACACATTTTCCTGTTGGCCAACAGTCCTTAGCAAGAACTAAATAACAAAACTCCTCCTTTGGGAAGCATGTCATCTGTAGAGGGCTTCGTTTGGGAGATGCTTGGATTAAAAATGTGCTTAAATGATGTAGGCACCAAGGAATCAAGAGAGCATGAAGTCTTTAAATTTCCAGTAGTGATTCATGTGTCATTCAAGCTGTACTTCGGAGCCCTGAGGCCCCTCTAGCAGGCTTGTGGGTGAAAGCTGGGGAACATGGTGAAAAAAAACAGTGAAGAGACGGCACTGAAAAGTAACATATTAATGAAAAGTAATGTCATATTATATATTTATTTTAAAAGAGGTATGGAGGTTGGCTATTTTTTATTGGTATTCTTATGGCTGATTAAATATCTGATTAATTGGAAGAATGATGTGCAAGTGGGACACACTCTGAAGAATACACTATGAAATTTTTGTTCCTACCTACCAGTCAGCACCTTTTCCTGCTACTGTTCTATTTTTCCTGTGGCTTTTGTTTTATTTGGGAATTCTGGCTCATTTCAATAAGTTGTTTAGGTTCTATGGCAATTGGAGAAGTAGTGAAATGGTGAATTCCTAAGAAAATCAGGTAATCAAGAGGAGAACACAAATTCAAGTCAAACTGCTTAGCAATCTCTGCAGAGCGTGATTTAACCTTACTTAGCATTTAACAACAGCTTCATTTACATAAAAAAATTATAAAGTTAAGGTAATAAGCTCCTAATAAAATACCTGAGGCTTCCTGCAAGTCTTGCTGCAAAAATCAAAGAATATTGATTGCAACTTTCTCGATCTTTTGGATTCCAAATATTTTGGATTCCTTTGGAAAAAATGAAAACTTATTTAGATGATAATGCCTCACCTTGTTGAAGAGTTTCTGCAAGCCTTATATTTCCTTTGAAAATACAAGTTTCCATTGAAACTGTTTAAAGTAAAAGCAAAATTTCTCTTCAAATCCATCTAGGAAAAAAATGCTGGTGTACTCATTAAAACAACTGTACTTGTTTAATACTTTCATATATTGAATTAAACATCAAAGATTACATACACATACAGAAATCAGGCATATTTGTATAGAGGCCCATAGATGGAGGAGAGGGGAGAGGGCACAGAGCGCTCCATGGTGGGGATGGTTCAGATGCAGAGTGGGCTGTTCCATGAGCACCCCAGTGCCCACACACCCTGCACCAGGTATGGCATCCTGGTGGATGATCAGCATTGCTGGTTCTACTCCTTCATGAGGAGAGATTGTCATTGACGTAGGCCTTCATAACAGAGTTTGATAGCGAAATGAAAAGGTAAAACAGATTTTGGACAGTAGAATATAAAGTAGAAAAGTTCTAAGTACGTAGAGTGTCACGCATATTTTCCCTGCCTCAAGCTGGAACATGGCATATTAATGAACACTTGCACCTTTTTCTTTTGGTGCAGCCTTTCACAAGCTCCTTAGGGCACAGAATTTTAATTTCCTCTCATAAAAAGTCACTGATAGTATTAAATAGCAAGTAACCTTAAATAACAACACATGTTTGGGCAGATAATTAAGTACTGATCTGCTTTTTAAAATTAGACCATTCCTCTATGAGTGGTTTGATTCTAGAAACCATTATGGATAGGGCTATTTTTCTAACTATGAACTTACTGCCAGATGCAATTATACTAACAAAACATACATGTCAAAAGTACAACTACAGATTACTTATGCTGCAAAAAAAAAGTCCAATAACAGCATATTGATCGGGTAGTTCTCAATCTCAAAAAAGCCCCTTTTTAATACCCCCTCTAAATATTTTGGGGAAACAAAGCCCAGTGAAGGTAGATAAATTCGTAGAGTAGGTGAAGGGGTAACTGACTTTCTGAAACACACTGTACTAATCTCAAAAACATGATGTAAGCAATTTGTGCAGTGGTGTGGGATTTATTTTTAAGATGGATTGCTGTATTTTGCTGTTTTTCTTCATTACTTTGTCCTAACACAATTTTTATGTGATCCTACTATGCAGATCCATTGCTATCACAGTGAAACATACTCCAAAATGAAAAGACATAGGAAAGGAAATAAGTTTGAAGTGATTTTCTGTGAAAAGCTAATGTTCAAAAAAAAAAGATGTTTTGCATTTTTTCCCAAACATCTTGAGCAGGACATAAAAGAGGGAGCTGGTAATTTCAGGCAGATTGTATGATTCTTGGGGGATCCCATGCAGGGCCAGGAGTTGGATTTGATGATCCTGATGGGTCCGTTCTAACTCAGCATGTTCTATGATTCTATGATTCTGTAAATGTCAAGGTGCATCTAAGGACCAAAATAAATATTCTCCGTGTTGGTGAGAAATAGGTCTTGGTAAAACCCCTGAGGGCAGTTGGCTGCCTTCTGTACAGCTGAGGCAGTGATAGCTGTGGGCACTGAGTCAAAAGCCACTGGATGTATTATCCTGCAATACAATTACAATTGAACTTTTTTCCCCTGTCAATGAGAGGCAGAGAAAAGGAGGATCTCTAAGCAGCTGGAAATTTCCTTAATCCCATTAAGTGAAGCTCCCTGCTTTCATCAAAAACAATCACATCCCAAGTGGGATTCTGTGATATAAAGCATCTCAAAGCTTGTTTGTGGATTTTTTTTTCCCAGTTCCTTCCAATAAAATAAAGCTGAAGCACAGAAGGAGGCAGGGCAGTGGCTGCACAGCCAGCTGGACAGGAGGCATGACAGGAAGTCCAGTAAATGTTTCTAAAGTGGGTTAAGGTATGTTCCTGAAACACTAATTTCTCTCTTCCATTCAGAAATCCTCACAGGATAAGCTTTGCTGACTTGACGGGAGAAAAAGGAAAACTTTTTTTTCCTGTAAATACTTGAGCAGAAAGGAAATTTCACAGGGAAAAATGATTGTCATAAACATCATAAATCTTTACGGAGCTTAATAATACAAAGTGTCTGGAGTTAAAGAATCTTTTAAAATCACCTTAGAGAAACTAGAGGTCCCAATCCTCACCCTACCAGCTCTTAAAGCTACCTTCCCCCTGTCACTGAGAGAAAAATGTGGGAATTATTACCTCCTTGCATCATTGCAAAGAAAAACTAGCCCATGACATTCACATGTCTGGCCACACAGGCACAAAACAGTCCTGTAAGTGGTCCCTGAGTGCATATAAATCCTGTGAACCCATGTTCTATCAGCACAGGCTATACATTTCATGTCTTTCCAGCCACCTCTATTCTCACTGTTGGCAAGTGGATGGTATAAACCACCATCTCCATTTTTGACAGGAATTTATTTTTTAATGGTCTGGAAAATAATAGCAATTGGTTTAAAAGTTAGAAATTCAGTTGGAAATAGCCAAAATGAGTGAAATTAGCTTTAAAACATTGTTTCTTTTCTTCACTCCCTTTCACCCACTTTGATCACTGAAAGCTTTGCCTTGGGACCAAATTAACTATAAATACATTTCTGATCCTGCCAAGATGTCCAGAGTGGATAAGGATGAATAGTATCTTTCACCTTGCGTAATGACAGAATTTGCCGCTGCCTGTAAGGTCTCTCTGGCAGGAATAGAAAGGTCAGCTGCAAAGCCTTCTTTTACACTGAAATGTCATCAGTCAGAGTGTTGGGGGAAAAAAATGAAGTGAGTTAGGTTCAAGTATTTCCTAAATGCCAAACTTCACTCCTCTGATAGGCCCCAGACTGGAAAGATTCATACATATTCATAGAAAATTATTAAAAGATCCCTCTAAAACTCTTCACAAAGTGAGAGATCCCAGACCTTTTGATGATGTTTAAGGAAATTCTTCTCATGCAATTGGGGTCTGCTACAGTTTATATTTTTAGAGGTGATGGACACTGCTGCAGTTGAATGTCACAGGTCTTAGAGGCTGAAAAAGGCTGTAATTTCTCTCTTGTATTATCAATTACCTAGGGACTCCAAGAAAAAAGCATTCCTATTTGCTGTAGTAGGTATTTTGCAGAGGACTTTCTTAGTGCTGGAGGAGTCTTAGCTCTGAGAGGAGATGGTTATTTCTTTGGGTTGATCTCATATTCTGCCCCAGCTAAATGTGCACTCATCTCTCTGAAACAGTGCTTCTTCCATAGTGGACAGGGCTGAGGACGCTTAGAATGAGTCTCCAATTTTTCCTCCCAGAGACAAGAGCTGATACTGGCTTCTACAAGCAACACAGTAATTCCATACAACTGGAAGTGGAAGAAGCAAACTCATACCTCTGTGTTGCATCGTATCCAGGGAAATGGTGTCTGATGAGTAGGGTCTGTTCTGCTTCTCTTGCTCCAAATAACATAGCAAATGATTCTCTGTTGAAATTAAAGATACATCAGATAAAGTTCAAAGGTCTGTTCAAAGTCTGGTTATAGTTTTGGTTTGAGGGGTTTTTTTTAATAATTTGTGTACTTGAAAGGAGAGGAGACATTACATTCACAGATGATACCAGCGTGGGAGAAACAGCAAAAGTAATGGAGAACAGGACCAAAACTCAGAATGATCTTGGCAAATTAAAAAAGTCTTCTGATAAGAAAAAGAGGAAGCACAGTGAAGACAAGGTCCTTAGGTAATCAGGTATAAGCAGCTGAGCAAATGCAGGATAGAGCATGACTTGCTGGATAGCATTTTGCAGAGAAGAGAGCATGGAGAATACCAAGCCAAACAGAAGTCAGGGACCTAAAATGTCATCTCCTGAGCTATATGAACAAAAGCATTGTTTACAAAACATAGGAGTATTTATTTTCTTATTACGTTGGTGAGTCCTTGGGAGAAGGATTACATCTGATGTGGGGCAGCGCCTCAGAATTGGTGGGTTCTGAATTTTAAAACACTGATATGCCTTCCTGGTGCTTCAGGGTGTGCATTGTTCTTCAGACCTTCCCAGCTCTTTTAGGGACGCTTTGGCTTTACTTCTGTCTCAGCCACATCCAAGTCATGGCTCTTTGCTGCCAAAGGCTGCTCTGAAACACGGGCAGGAAAGCAGCCGCAAGTTTCTACGTTTCAACCTCAAAACCCATGTCACCTATTCAAATAAGGAGGAAATATTCAAGCAGGCAATATTTCACTTGTTTTTAATATGGCACATGAGATTTGAGGCTTAAACATGGGAAATCCCACATTATAAGGGATGTTTGGCAACTCAAGTTATTTTTAAAAAGCTGTGAATGATCTGGAAGGGGTCCAAAGGAGGGCAGTAAGAATGATCAGCTGTCTGCAAAGATTGACAGCCAAAGGAAGAGAAGAATGAGGAGGGAGACAGACATAAGCTTCCGACATGTAAAAAGTTGCTGCTGCAAGAGGAAGGAAGTAATCTATTTGCCATGTTCATGTTGGATAGCATAAAAACCTAAAAGCTTTATATGTCACTGAGGGAGGTTTAGGTTAGATGTTAGAAAGTGTTTCTGAACAGGCAGGGCAGTGAAGCATACGAATCATATTCCCTGGGGAGTGACTTGGGACATACGGTCTGGATCACTGGGCTGAACTGCAGAGACTGAGTGTACCCTAAGGCAGAAGAATGGCAAGAGAACCTTGCAGAGTTCTTCCCATACTGGAAGTCTTCCCAGTACTGCTTGTAAGTCTATCAACAGCAGTAGAAAGAGGTAATCAGCTGAGCGCCAATTTTTTTAAAGTATCATCTTGAAAAATTCATTAGCTCTTCAGGCAACAGGAAAGTTCCCACAGCATGCCTTGGAAAGCACAAAATTCACCTTTAATACTAAATGTTGCTTTCTTGGAAACATTTTCAGTGAGGTAATGGTCAGCACAAAATAAATTACTGCATTTAAGTCAAAGACACAGTTTTGAATTTTATTGTCTGACTTTCTTTGCATTTAGGCATCATCTACAGAACCAGGGAGTGCAGTACTGTGCCCTATAACATGGTAAGGAACAGAGGGACCTTGGTATTTTTATTGCAGTGTTAACAATGATATTTTTCTTTAAGTAGTACCTTGTCCCTGAATCTTTTGCCATTCATTTATGCAAGAAAAATAAAGATTTCACATTGAATGTGTGATAACTAACATTAACACTACATCAAATACATACATACATACATATATATATATGTGTGTATATATATATATATACAGCAAATATATAATTATTCTCCTGCAATATTCATGACTTTCATATGCCTTGAAGGACTATTTGCTCCCTCTGGTTACTGAAGATACTTAAATTTCTTCAGTCTTTGAGGGGTAAGAAATTCGATTTGCATGCAAAACCTCATGACTCCATATGGAGGTTCTAGACCCAATTTACCAAAAGTTCACTACTCTAAGATTGATATAAGAATAATATACACTAATCAAGGAGGAACTGTCCTGACTATGTTTAACTTATCATTTTAATTATACTGTATGAAACAGCTATATTAAATAACTTCCTTAATGACTAAGCCTTAAAGTACAAGCTGTGGTATGATTTTTCTTTAAGATATTAATTTTATCCTAAGACTTGATTTTTTTTTTCTGACATGGATAATGTTTCTGCACTGACACCTTCATAGTGCAAAATTAATTATATCTGGGCAATCGGAGTTTATTAATTTCTTTGTATTTTATTATATTCCCTTTTTAATATTTGAAGTACCATGAAAATTATTTAAATTTCTCACTCCTTCACTACTTCTTTTCCTTTTGCAACAATACATATTTTTCCAAGACCTAATAAAAGAGAAAATGTTCATAAAATATTATTTTTATGCTCTTCCATTTTCTGTATTCAGTCATGTAAAGGTGATATCATTACCCTGTGGGGACTGTGTTTTTTGTTTGCAATGGCACCCCAGAGACAGTATAAGGATGTATTTACATAACCATTGCCCTTAGAAATGTCACAGTATCAGGTTTAACTTACTGAGCAATAAATTCTTACCAGCTTTCAAATCCAAAAGGGGCAGCATGGGAATTACTCTTTATAGTACATCTTTAAATGTGCTTTTCTTTCTAGGTGATAGAAAAATTACAGTGAAGTAGGGAGGGAGGAAAGGAGAAAAATAATCTCACTCATGTTGGGTAAATCTGAAAAGGTCATTTCTTGTTTCTGGCCTGCTAGCCTCGGGGCACATTTTTCTTTGTTTCTCTGCCCAACTTGTACAAGTGCTTTTGATATGAGGTAGACTCATCCACCTTCACAATGCAGTTCTGTTTCTGGGTGAAGATAGGACCAAAACCAAAACTGAATAGAAACCAATACTGTTGGAAGACGCTTTCAGCCAAGTCTTCTGGACTTCCCCCTCAATTCTCTTTTCTGACACCAGATTCTTCTGGCACCAGATGGTTGAGGAAAAGGAACAGTTTGGATCAGCTTTCTCACCCTCTTCTCAAGTACTAGTTCAACTTTGAATTAACATCTGGTTTTACCTACATAACAGGTTTTATGCACAGCCCAAATGAAATGGCTCCTTTAGCTCTGATTATTCATTAATATAATCTGTCAGTCAGCCTAGGAAGTATGACCTAGGAACTAAGAAAGTATTGTTTTTGATGGCAGAAGTGAGCTGTAAATTAAAAGTGTTAGTATGGCCCTGCCACTGCCCAGTTCTGGAGCCATTACATTTAATACGGTAGACAAAAATCTATAAATATTCAATTATGCTGTTAAACTATGCTTTCTACATCCTAATCATCCATCATATGTAAATACTTTTAACTACAAGCTGTTAATTCCCATCGCAGCAACAGGCAAATCTGCAGCCTGGCCAGTGGGTGGCAAACGTGTTTAACTGGAAATCTGATCTGCCCTTTCTATGTGGCCCCTAGCCTACAATATTTCATAACTGCTTTCAGCATGTCACTCCCATCAGAGGTCCTGCTATAAAGCTTCAGCACTTGTACTGCTCAGAAAGGCAGCTCTAATTCACTCATTTGTGGTCCTGCTCCAAGACTTCGCTACTTCTCTCTCAGTAGAGGCCCCAAGATGAATACAGTCCTTCCCCATGACAAGCGCACTGGCTCCAGGTGCATAATGCCATATGTATCCCTAGAAAGAAGCTTTAAAATACTCACAGCAGTGCAAACAGATTAAGACTCAGAGATAAAGGCATGCCAGAATCCTGTACATGAACAAGTGAAGGATGTCCCCAGTGCTCATCCTCCCCGTCGAACCTGGGAAAAGGAGACTGAAACCAGCTCCTTCTCTCCCTTCTTCACCTCCAGAGAGTTGCTGCTGTGACAAAGTCAATGTGGGAGGGAAAGTGGCAAATAATCATGTTGAAAGGATTTCTGGATTTTGACAATTTCATTAGGCATCTTCCCACTCTTTATTTTATTTCTCCTTGCTTCTATAATTTTAATTAATATATGAAAACAGCAAAAGCTAAAGGACTCTCTTCCCACTGAATTAAAATACAGGATGAGGAAAAGGAAGTTTAGAAGTTTGCTGAAACTCTAGGGGGGAAAAAAAAAAAAGAAAATACAACTTCTCTGAGTTTGTAAGACACATTTATTTAGTATTTCTCATTTCTTAATGTTCTAATGTTCTGATATATTAAAAGCTCAGTCGTGTCCACGACTGTTACTGGTCTGCTCGATAATAAGATTGGTTTAACAGCTGGGTACTGTCCTCGGCCAGCTGCATCAGGTGGCAGTGCACCACCACCATCTACTGATCGATTGGCTGTACTACCAAAAGAGAAAGGCCCCCACTTGGACCGATTTGGATTTGCAGATTTTAATTCACGAGTTAAAATTCTTGTACTGAACCAGGATTTGTCACATGTTGTACATGCCTGACAAGGAGAGCAAAGACAGCTAAATTTAGAAGTCCAGAAGGATCATGAAACTCAAAAATTTCAGGGAGCAACTATTTAGGGGTTAGGGGTAATGCTGATCTGCTGCTGGAAAAACTGCAGATACAGTTTATTGGAACAGCATTTTGCTCTGACTTAAAAAACATGAAAAACTGGTGACCGTATGGTAGGCAACTCTGATTAATGTTGCACTGAAAGGATCAAATACTGCTTTTCCTGCCTGCACTTCTACTCATGCAAATGAAAATCATCAGCAATATTGTGTAAATTGCCTTTGACAATTCTCCCAAGGTGTTCAGCTGCCTATGCCCATTTAAAGAGCTCAGTAATGTAATGTATTGCATTGCATAGGGCACACACTTGGTTCTTCAAGCTAAGCTTAGAGCACGTTTGTTCAGAGGAGCTAAGCTGTTGCTTCTCAGTATGTCCTCTTGAATTTGACTATATAAAATAAAAACTGTTTCATTTTTGTACTTATGAAAGGGATAAATTGATGTCAAATTTCTTAGCTTTAAAGGGATTCTTTTGGTTCATATTCTTTATAATGTAAGTTGTTCTTTTCCTAACCTTTCAAGCTCTCTATGTACTTAGACCAGCTACTCTCTTTTTTTAAGAGGCTGCATAGAATCTTTTTCTGCCTCTTTAGCAAAAGGAATTTTTTTTACTAGAAAAGCTATGGATATTGAAAGTGTGATCTCTCAGCCTTTCTTATGCTATTGAATCCTTTTGTTCTGATACTTCTGTAAAACAAGTCGATGTGAATGAGGATTAGCCTGGTAGAGTCCAAGTTGTCTAGAAGTGGGAGACTCTTTACCAAGAATCCTGCTGGGTAGCTCGTGCAGTACCAACATTCTGCAAAGGGATATATCAAAAATACCCATTCAGAGCCCAGATTTTCTCATCTATTCCGTCTTGGTGTAAACGTCAGTGCATTGTGTATGACAACACAGACTGGTGCAGCCTTTCCACTTCAAGTCCTTTTGTTAAATTGTTCCATATGGCTACCTCTTCAATCCACTTATCTTCTTTTGTCTGTGTTGGTGGAGTTGTGCTGACTTACAGCCATAGATAATAAGTCATTATGTTCTGTGCTAGTGTTACCTCTGTATTTCACTTCACTCTGTGCTCTAGCTTAGATGTTCAGTGTTTGAGGACAGTTGCCTTTGATATATTGTTGAGAATGCCATGCACACCTCTACACAATAAATAGTGTGATAATAACAACTTACTCCCATTGAACACGAAATCAGACACTAGGTGATGATCTAGTGGGCTGTCTTGTCTTTGACTGCAATCAAGGGAATTTACAGGTGTTCAGCTGGCCACAGGAGGGCTCTCATATTGTCCCCTAGATTCAGTAAGGAATACAGTGTGAACAAAGACCACGTAATTCAGACCAGACAAATTCTCTCTCTTCCCAGATTACACTCAGAGTTTATGAAAAAAGAAGTTCTTTATAGTTCTTAAACAAAGTCTTTCCATCAGGGTTAAGACCAGCTGGGACCATTACATCATATTACAGAATATGAAACCATTGTTCCCAACATTTTCATAGCTGGAACTCCCTGCAACCACCTTGCCCACTTTCCCAGCCCCTAGACTTCATCTTTGTCTGGTCCTTTCCACTTCTGCTTTCCTCCTTGGGCATCCCCTCTTTTTAATGTCTCTTAATGGCAATAGCAGGAAGGTCATGCTAATTATCCCAGCAGGGTTTACTAGTCTGGACTCTAGTCACTGCCATGCTTAGCCTCTAATGTCATTGTTCTGAAGCACACCTTAGTGACTGGAAAGGAAGAGCATGAGCTGTAAGATTGTACCAATGTGCTTTTGTTTTGTCAAGATTTTTTTGCTGAATGTGTAACATTTGTGTGCCTTTATATAGTATAGTAATTTTAAAAGAATTTTACTAACTCCGGAGATTTTAAACTAAACAAAGACTAAAAGTCTTTTACTCAGTTAATGCTTTCCTTGTATGTTTTTATATATATACATATATATATATATATCTATATTTGCCTACCATGCACAGATACAATTGTATGCCTGCATATATGTATTTATGTGTCTTGATATATATCTACATATAATTTTACCGTATGTACAGAAAGATTGAAAAAGGAGAATTTTTGCTGGTGGCATTGCAAACACATAAACAAATTCTTTTCATGGAAATTAAATCCAAGAAAAGCATGCTTAAATTTTACAACTTCCATGTTGGTCCTACTGGATTTCCATTTTCAACAGTTTGTGTGTATCCACATGGATATGCATGCATACATGGTTAAGCCTAATATTTGAAGAGTTTCAGTTTCCTACAGTGAGCACTTCATTCGTGTTTATGTAGGCTATTACCAGCCTGAGTCCTTCATTTTAACAGGAATTGTGTGTCTAAACATTCCCATGAACACTGTGCCTGACAGAGGTACCGAAGTCCTTCAATGCAAAGCCAGTACATCTCAAAAGCAGGCTGGCATGCTCTAGGCCAGTCTGAAGCAGAGGCAGACAAATTCATTGCACATTTGGACGGATTGACTTCTGGGACTAGTCTGAGTCACTCATGCTGAAATAATGTCCCTACAACCAGGCCAAACGCAGGGCTTCCTGAGCACCTCTCTCTGCATGTATGTGATCCATTTAGAGGCCTGACTATTTTTCTTGGGTCAAACCCACTCCTTTGTGTCTTCATTTTCTCAAGCTACATAAAATCACAGCACCATAAGATATGTGTAATGAGCTCACCTCTCATTTTCTGGGTTTTCCCAGAAAAGCTATGTTCATTGTGCTCTGGAGAACACATTGCAATGAATGTCTTTATTTGCATAATATTTTCAGTTGAAAGCAGAAACTGCCAGCATCTCAGTTTTTGTGGCATGGTACTTCTGTACTGTTTGATGGCCATACCACCTTTGTCAGTAAGTGATCTCAATATATTTTTCCAGTTCCTGTCTCCCATATTATTTTGCAGCGTACAAGAGTTGTAAGAGAAACAGAGTAGTCCTTGTGTCCTTGAGCCTTGCATTACAGGGATAGCCTGGCTTTTATCTATGGACGTTATTCCACAATTCCACACTCAGCAGACACATAAGTTTCTTCCATCCGGGGGAAAAAAACCCAGCACATTTTCAGATTTCTTATTAATCTCTACCCCGTCTACCCAACATATGGCCACAAACTCTCTTGCCTTATCTTTCTCCATGTTGGATGCAGAAGCTGATAATAACAGCTTGTTTGTTTGTTTGTTTGTTTTTGTTTGGGGTTTTGGGGGTTTGTTTGGTTTTTTGTTTTTTGGTTTTTATTTTTTTTAATTTATAGAAGGCATACGTTCAGCTGGAGGACTGTTCATGGAGCATCCTGGCGTGTAGGAGTGCTCAGTGAGGGGCTGTGAATATTCCTCAGGAAGCAGCACAGAGTTTGGTGTAAGATTAAACTGGGTAATCTGTAATCAGAGCAGGCATATGGTGTGTCAGCATGGTGGGAAACACCAGCAGATCAGGCAAAGAGTGTGAGCCAAGCTAAGTGGAAGGGCCTGGGAAAGCCAGAAGTTTGCTGCCATACCTAGAAGCAGCTGACCCCTGCTTCAGCGAACAGCAGCAGCTTGTTGCTCGCAGGAGTTTGCTCTAATAGACAACTACCCACTTTGCCTTTCCCAGAGCCAGGCCTGCTCACGTGAGTGTTCAAAGGGTTCAGAATGCCAGAGAAAAAGCATTTCACAACACTTCAGCCGGCATCTCCTGAGGCTTGTGCCTCTTGAGGAAGCCTCAATTTTTCCCTAAGTAGTCATGAGACAAGTCCCTCACAGCCAGTTCCATTTCTCATGAATTACAATGCCTGGTCTTAGTCACTCATTAGATAAATAATGCAGTCCTGCCCATCATTTCAGTATTTCACGTTTCACTGTGTTTACCTTGCACACTACTTAAGCTCTGTCTTTTCCAGATGATGATTAATTCAGGCAAAACCATCTGCAGATGCTCCTTCTCTCATTCCTGCTTCTCTCCCTTGAAAATCTGTATCTATTTCAGATACACAGTTCTCCAAAAAGTTGGGAAGAGCTGATTCTCAGATAGCAACTGAGACAATAACCACTCTCCTATCTTTTTAATGCCATTTAGTAAAAATTTCAACAAATATTCAATTCTAATACATTTGTAATCAACAGCACAGATGTCAGGTTTACTTAGCAGTCAGGGACGGGTTCTCTCAGTATGTCTTCAGTCAGTATGATCTACTGTATATCAAGAAAAATACAAACTTACTGTGAAAAGTATCACAGTTAAAATGAACATACTATTCAGCCATGGAATAGAATAGAATAGAATAGAATAGGAGTAGAATAGAATAGAATAGAATAGAATAGAATAGGAGTAGAATAGAATATCCTGAGTTGGAAGGGACCCACAAGGATCATCAAGTCCAGCTCCTGTTGCTGCATAGGACCAAGAATCACACCATGTGCCTACACCATGCTTCGGACAAATATAGGGGGAAAAGGAAAAGGAAAGAACAATGCAGACAGAGTTCTGTGCATTTCCAATAGGTATACAGCTCAGCTGAATCTAGATTACATAAAATGTTCTGTCCCAGTGCACTCAGAAAAGAAAAGCCATGGGCCACAAAAAGAGAAAAAAAAGGGAAAAAAAGGAGCATTTAAATTGTCTTTTAGTCTTTTAGTCTGCAGGTGAACCCCCTTTATTTTTAATTCTATCATTTGTATTTTAAATGCATAGCGAAAGATCTGCTATCTCCTTTTCACTAAAGCAGGGACTAAGATATTTTTCTCCTGAACTCTGGCATAGACAACACAGTCCTCTCTTCTTTCCCCAGTCCTTTCTTCTTCCCCCAGCTGATAAAAACATTTGTACTGTTTTTCAGTCCTTTGGTTACCTTCCTCCAACAGGTTTCTGACGTTGCCTTCCTTCCCTGCCAGATGCTCCTTTGGTACTTTGCTTCATGTAGAAACTCGTTTCTGTTGCTTCCCCCACTCTGTGCTATGCACAGAGAACAAGTGCATTACAGGTCTTCAGGGGCAACCCGAAAACAGCAGGACTGTGATTATCTTTACTTTCAGGCATAAAGATTGCAGGAAATGACAAAAATCTTAAGGATATTGGGTTTGGCTTTTGGTTATTTCCAAAATAATGGGAGATGGCAGGACAAGGAAAAAAGCACAAGTACACCAAGATGCCTCCTGAGACACTGAACTCTGGGACCCATAACACTCAGTATAATAACAAGTAAACCATCAGAACAATTTATAAGCATAAACACATGAGAGACCAAGCAGTTTCCACATACTAATATTGTAGAATTTAATACTTATGTGCCACGTGAAACAGCTTGGTAGCAAACTCTGAGCTTGAGTTTAGTGACAGAAGGAAAACAAAAACCACCACAAAACACATCATGCAAATTGTTGTGGGAGGGACAGTGTTTAGCACTTGCCAGTTCAAAGCTGGGCCCTTGGGAGCTAAGAAACTGCTTGTATTTGCTGGCACAGCTGTAGCTGTCAAAGGGATTACTAAAGTGTGATGGGATGTGTGTGGCAGTCAGATGCAGCAGAACAGTCACCTGAGAAAAATTATATCATTAAGTGCCACAATGTTTTAGAGTTTTTACCTAGGTAGTTAAAATATTCCCAAAATTATTTCCAGTAAGAACTTGTGGCATAATATGGTGGAATGAATACCTGAAATATTTTAAAAGTCAAGTTTAGATAGAGCCTGGAAAATTACACTTTACAGAGCTTCCAGGATTACAATACAATTCTCCGTATTTGCAAATTACCAATAACTGTGAGCTATTTTAAAGCTGCTGCATAATGGCATTTGGAAAAAAAAAACCCTGAGCTTTAAAAATGGCAAGTCTCCACTTCTTAAGAAGAAAAGATGATTCATACTGATGCAGCATTGTCTGTTTGACTCAGCAGGTGTATTGACACTAACCAAAGATAAGGGATGGGTTCTGATCAGTAAAAAAATCCCCATTCCTCAGTTTAGACTAAAGAAGGAAAGAGATTGAAGTAGGAAGGTGG
Source organism: Edolisoma coerulescens (assembly GCA_013397115.1). NCBI lineage: Eukaryota > Metazoa > Chordata > Aves > Passeriformes > Campephagidae > Edolisoma > Edolisoma coerulescens. The sequence goes on from VWZW01002015.1 coordinate 2,618,387, forward strand.
GAGTACCTGCAGTAATAGAGATTAGGTAAAACTGCTTGAACAAGACTGCGGCAGTAGGTACGGCAAAGTTTTGAAATATAAATTGATATAAATGCATGAGATAAAACAAATGGAAAAAAAGACAAAGAAAAAAAAAGCAAGTGCTGTTTAGAAGTTTGGGTGAGAAGGAATAGTAATCAGGTTTTAAATTGTAAAGAAAATGACAAGGTTTTTGAGTAGAATGTTATAATTTCCAATTGTAAAACTGATATCCTTGAAACTAAAGTTTGAAGTAGATAAAATTTGAAGCAGAAAGATAAATTAGATTTTGGTAAATACAGGCAGTAGCTGAAACAGTGAGAATAAATGAAGTGTCCTGAATGTCAGGAGATGTGAGAGCAGAGGTAACAGGCAGAGGAGAGGAAGGGGAGCCACAGAAAGACACAATTGACTTTAGAACTTCAGAGAAAATCTGTTTAAAAAATCTTAGTAAGATTATGGCTTCTGAGAACAATGTTTGCCAGTTTTGTATTGATTTATAAAGTGGTTTCTTTTTTTTGTTTTTCTTCCCCCAAAGACTAAAATCTGTACAGGACTTGTAATGACAGCTCAAGGCCATTAAGCGAGACTCTCTTGCATTTTATTTTTGCTGACTCAAATGAACTGTCATTAGGAGGCACAAGGAAGCACAAACACTCACAAACTCCACGAGCAGAGCTGTGCCTGGATGGGTGTTTGTGTGCGCAAGAGCTGCACTGCTGCGGTGGCCTCCGGGAGAGAGCTGAGAGCAGCGGTGTGACTTGGTGGTGAGAAACTCAGATCTAAACTGCTTTGAGTGTATTTCATGAAAGTGATTAAACAGAGAAGGAAGGCTCTTAGATTTCCTTATTAAGAGCTTTAGGGAAGACAGTGGTTTTAGTAAGGCATTACACTAAAATATACTTTAGAAAGCTTTTATTTTACTGATATACTTTTGTCGTCATTTGCTGTAGCATAAAGTTTGGTTTGTTTTAATCTGACATTTTTTTTGTTGTATCATAAGAGCTTTGTGGCAGCTCAGACAATCATGTAAGTAATATCCAGCAGAGTTTAAATCAAACCTTGTTCGGAAAATGTTTTAAGTTCGCCTAGCTGATATCCAAATGACAGTCATCCTTTCCGCTGAATGGAGCCATAAACAACAGAAAAGGGCAAACAAGGATTTTAACACTGAATAACAATTTCCTCTTAATTATAGTCTGTGTTAACCTTATAATAATCCTTAGTATGAATGTTGTCACCTTTTCTTATTTTATTCAGAATTTTTTTATGTTGGTGTTCTTACTAAATCCTTAACTCTCAAGAGTCAGGGGCTCATCTGGGACTCTCAGATATTTTTGTTTGTTTTAAATTCGTCTTTCAGAAATGCAGGAAAATCTGGAAAACAGAACTACCTTAGAGGTTAAAAAACCTCCTTTCCAGTCATAAAATGTTCTGATATCTCCCATAGCTCCCAAAAGCTCCAGAGACCCCACACAACCCCTCCTTCATCCTTCCTTCCCCTGTCCCCAAACCCACTGACTCCTCGGTCATCCTTTCATCCCTGCTCCAGATGTCCCAGCCCCTTCTCAGCTGCTGAGCCTGGCCTCCTAAAACCTTCATTTTGACTTCAAGACTCCCGACCAGCTTTTCCTCTGCAACCTTTATGCAATGTTTACTTTTTTTTTTTATCTCAGCCTAGTCCTATTCGGACAGCTCCCATAAGATGAATAAAATTTTATTTAATATAGAAATAGGGCAATAAAAGCTACTTTTGGCTCTAATATTTATTGAAGTCTCGAGCTGGTCCACATGCGGTTGTCTACTCAGGGATTTAGTGTAAAGTCAGGTATGGGGATGTATTTCACACATAACAGTTTCACACTGACTTCCCTATGTAAACAGGTACTTAGGTCTTGCTGAGCCAAACATTTCTTTACCTTAAGAGCACATTTAGGCACTAGTTGACTCTCATACTAATAGCACAGCATGTGTATGTCAATATTGAAACGATCTGAGATCTTCAGGGTGAAACATATTTATGCCAAAGACAGCATTATGCATTGGTATCCACACTCAGCATGGCTACAACTAAAACAACAGTAGTACTCAATCACTGCTAGATTTCTCATAAGGATATGAAATAATTGTTGTCCTGGTCATAAAACTTTGCTTTTCTCTTTGCAAGATCCAGGACTAAATAGCTTCTATAATTTTCATGTAAAATGTTTAATACCACATAATCTGTAGCTGGCTCAGCTTACCAGGAGCACTGCAAAATAATCTTTAGGGCTTTATATGTGACATTCACTCTATTTTTTTGTTTTGTTTTAGATTTAGGTTTGTGTGATCTTCCATATGTAAAGTAACTTGTGCACTGGTAAACAAGGACTCTTCTAGAAATTATAAAAGTACTTCAAAGCAATTCTCAAATGCACACACTGCTACTGCCAACCAGAAAGGCTGGATAACAGCCTGCTAGAGCTATGTCTTTATTATAAATATTTGCACCTTCTGGTTCACTGAATTCACTTGCTATACATAAAATATTTAACTGTTAATCCTACATTATAGATTTGGCTGTCTGAGCACTGCTTTCATAACTTGTATTTGTCTATGTGGAAATAATACCACAAGAAATATGGTAGTAAACATTTTGAGAAGGAAGAGAAAAGAACTAATTAGCCCAACTTTTTGCTTAAGCATATTCAGCATACCTTTCAAGGGTGTCTGAATATTGTAGAATTAAAAATTGGAAATTTTCACTATAAGCCTACCTGCAAACTAATCCATGTAGTCTTCAAGGCACTCATTGAATGTGTCTGTCTACTAATGGTTGGTACAGAGAGCCTCATTAATAGGTACTCATGTTCTAAGTATAGTAGTGTTCATTACTTGAATAGTCAGCTTTTTGAAAATGTTTGTACAATTTAAAATATAATTTACATTGTTTGTACAATGTAAAAATGTGTGTAGTATCAGCATGGACTGGACAAATAGGAAATGCTGCAGAAAGGAAAAATTTCCTGCCTCGGGTTAGGAGTAGGCCTGGCCATCTAGTTCCCACTGCACCTCCAGTGCTAGGGCTCAAGTATTCTTTCTGAATAGAAGTCACAGGATGGTGAGGTTGGAAGGAGCTTCTAGAAGTCATCTGGTCCAACCTGCCTGCTTAGGCAGGGCCTCATAGAGCCAGTTGTCCAGGATTGTGTCCAGAAGGCTTTTGAATATATCCATGGATGGAGACTCCACAACCTCTCAGGGCAGCCTGGGTCAGTGCTCAGTCACTCTCACAATAAAAGTGTTTCCTGATGGTCAGGGGGAACCTCCTGTATTTCTGCTTGTGCCCATTGCCCCTGGTCCTGTCACTAGGCACAACTGACAAAAGCCTGGCTCCATCCTCTTTGCACCCTCCCTTTAGGTATTTATGTACATTGATCAGATTCCCTCTGAGCCTTTTCTTCTCCAGGCTGGCCAGTTTCAGCTCTCTCAGCCTTTCCTAACAGGGGAGATGCTCCAGTCCCTCTATCATCTTCATGACCCTGTGGTGGACTCTCCCCAGTGTGTCCGTGTCTCCTGTACCGAGGAGCGCAGAACTGGACCCAGCACTCCAGGTGTGGCCTCACTGGTGCTGAGTAGAGGAGAGGGATCACCTCTCTTGATCTGCTGGCAATGCTTTGAATAATGAAGCCTGGGATACCATTCACCTTCTTTGCTCTAAGAGCACTCTGCTGGCTCATGTATGACCCAAATTACAACTGAGCTCTCACTACAGCCTGACTTAGGTCATTTTGTTGTATTATTGTTATTTATTGACACTGCTCCTATGGTGTTTACTCAGGCTGCAGTAAATTGTCTCCTTTTTATTCCTTAAGGGTGTCTAGCCAATGGGTGTCAGCAAACAAGGCATGGAAACGTGACTGGGGTATAACTGATATTTGCTTAAGTTTGAAGAGGATTTGAACTGAGCTATAATTTATCAACTCTCCCTCATGTCACAGGGAGTTTTCACCCAGGAATCAATGGCATCACCAGTATGTCAGTGTTAGATACTTCAGTACTCACTGAAGCAACAGAGAAAAGATCATTTCAAAAGAAGCTATTTGGAGGAATAGCTCAGTTTCATTACATGAATAGCAGCATTTATGAGAGTGCTACCATGTAATTATATAGATAAATTTAGCTTATTCAGGTAAGAGACAAGCCCTGTGTGCCCAGCATAGTCTGTAAGGATATCTGGGCTGAAATAAAGAGGAATGCAGGGAGCGTGTGGTACTATACACAACTTGTGTTTTCAAAATCTGCAGCTCAGAAGTCCAGCTGTACCTTGGGCTGCATCACAAGAAGTGACCAACAGGTTGAGTGAGGGAGGTGATACTGCTCTCTGCTCTCATGAGACCCTGCCTGGAGTACTGTGAACAGCCCTGGGGCCCCCAAATAAGGAGCCCAGAAGAAGGGTATGAAGATGATCACAGGCTGGAACACCTCTCCCATAAAGACAGGCTGAGTCAGTTGGGGTTGTTCAGCTGGAGAAGAGAAGGCTCTGGGGAAACCTTATAGCACCTTCCAGTACCTAAAGGGAGCTGCAAGAGAGAGCTGGAGAAGGACTTTTTACAAGGGCATGTAGTGATAAGACAAGGGAGAATGGCTTTAAACTGAAAGAGGGCAGGTTTAGATGAGATAGCAGGAGGAAATTCTTTACTGTGAGCATGGTGGGACACTGGAACCGGTGGCCCAGGGAAGTTGTGGATGCCCCATCCCTGGAAGCGTTCAAGGCCAGATTGAATAGGACTTCAAGAAACCTGGTCTAGTGAAGGTGTCCCTGCTTATGCAGGGGAATTGAAACTAAATGATCTTTAAGGTCCCTTCCAGCCCAAACCATTTAATGATTCTGTGATTTCTCTGTGCAGTATCTCATTTCTTTCCAGCCTTAGTCATTATGTGTTATCCATTGATGTTGCAAGCATGGTTGTATCTGTTTGGGTTTTTGTGAAAATAATACAACTATATTCAGGAAAATGCATTTTCCTCTTTGTAACAAATTGCTCTACCTTTCCTTATGGACAGAAATAGGTTTTTTATAAGTTTCTAAGTTTCTGAGCTCATCCTATGTATGCTAATTGAAGTTCATGAACATCCAGAGAAAGGGAAATGGGATGTCAAAAAAAAAAAGCTATCTTATTTGCCACATGGCCAACCTCCTTTCTTTAGGAACAAATTGCCTCACAGTTAAGACATGCCATGAGTTTACAATATTGAAATCTTTGTTTATGAGAAGCAGGAATAAGATCACATGATCTGTATTTGTTCATTTAGTCTTCTCTGTGAACTGAATAGCCTTTTTGTACTGAGTTTTCTTATGGTACTGAACTTTACAAATAAATCCTTCAAATTCTCAGGATACAATGATAAAGTTGCAGTGTCTACACAGTATTTAGCAACTCTCAGAAAATGTACTTGAAAACAGCGAAACCAATGTGAAATATATTGTAATCAATTGGAGTGTCTCTAAAAATGATCTGTAATATCAGTTTTAACACTTCTGGGGTACCAGAATTTCATAAAATTCATAAAAGAAACAACCTGTAGCTTGTGATGTAGCTACTCTGGTCAAGTACTGAAATGACAAAATAAAAAACTGTACTGCTTTCTAAAGATCAATCTATAACACATCACATTTTTATTGGAAGATTTTATTTAAAAATAGATACTACCAATAAATCCTGAAACTTTAAGACACCTCAGTGAGAGACTAAATTTGTAGGCATACAAACTTCAGTCTGACAGGCCAACTGAAGCACTGGCAGCGTTTGGGAGCAGATCGTGGGAAAGCCGCGAGGCAGTGGGGCAGAGGCTTTGCTTTGCACAGCTGTGTAAAGACTTGCCATAATAGCTGTCTGGAGCAGCAGTCTCCGTGCTGGAGGAAACATGAGGAGCGCCTGTTCTCCCTCCCTCAGGACGCGTAATGCTCAGCAGAGAGCGGGAAGGGAGGAGTGACTGCTGTGCCCTTGTGTTCTGCCTCCGCTGGCCTGAAGGAAAGCAAGTCGAGAGATGCTCTTAGGGAAGATGCAAACCACCCCAGTGAGAAAGCCCCCAGGGAGAGAACCCTGCCCTCGGCAGAATGGCCCCAGTGCTACCCTTGCCATGCTCCGCACGGGGCGGGGCGGGAGCCACCGTGCCCAGTCCCAGCCCTCAATGCCACGATTCCCAACCCGGAGTTCACCGTTCCTGTGCAGTTTGCTATAGCATTTTTAAAAACTATTTTGTATTAAAACCAGTACATGGGTTCATTTGCTGTTGCTTTGTGGTTGGTTGGTTCGTTTTGCTTTTAAAATTCGTTTTAAATACTCCAGCAGCGGCAGGGGCCGGAGGTCACGCGAGGCAGCGGGGCCGCGGGGAACCCTGCGACCCGACACGTCCCAGCCGCGCGGAGAGCAGGTCCCCGCGCCCGCCTTCCCCTCGTCCCTCCCGCTGCCTGCGGTGGGAGGCGAGCGGGGCCGGCACGGCTGGGGAGGCCATTTTGCAGCCGTTCGGGGAGGGAGAGCGGGCGGCGGGCGCGGCC
>VWZW01002015.1:2626200-2721531 GCA_013397115.1 Edolisoma coerulescens
GCCGCAGCCCGCGGGCCGGCGAGGTGCCCCTGCCCTCCAGCCCTTCCCCGTGTGAAAACTCGGCGAGGGGGGGGAGATGCCGCCGTGCCCCCCTCGCCCTCGGCCTTGCGTTTGGTGGCAGGAGGGCAACCCCTCCGTCGGGCTCCGACAGGGATCCTGCGGTGGCATCACGCCTGCCGGGACCACGGGTATGTCAGGATGCAGAAAACTTGTGTATATGGGGGTACAAGATGTGTTAGAAGGAGATGCATCCTTCCCTCTGGTCAGTGTTGGCCTTGTGGCACGTATTGTCAAATGGCTAAATGTGTCATCTGGGATGAGTGATCATACACCGGCTGAGCCTTCATGGCAGTGGGCTGGCAGCATTCTTCCCGCTGCGATGGGGTGGACGAGCACCATGTGAAGGGTATGCTTATGTCCTGTTTCCTCAAAGCTTTTCTGATCTCACACCGGTTGTAACAATCAGTAAGCAATGCCTGCTGCAAGAAGTAAAACGTTAAAAGTCCTTTTTGGACTGTTTCTTTCATGGTTGTATTTAAGTACACAAAGTAGAATCTGGGTGGGCATGTGTTCACGCACAGAGTGGTCAAAAGGCAAAGGTGTCTTGTAGGAAAGCCTACCTATCTGACATCAAATGCAATACCAGATTTTGCCTTTTTTTAAAGGATAAACCAATAGCAGTTCTAGAATAAGAATCACTAAGTATAACTCAAAGGCCACTAAACTTAGGATATATTGAGTTTATTGATAAGCATGCCAGAAAACCAGAGCCGTGTTTGACCCATAAAGCTAGCACTTCGGATATGAAGGTAATATAAAAATCTACTGTAATTTTTGTATCATATGGAAAATCTCCTTCATGTATGTGATCAAAGTGGTAAGGTGTTGGCAAAATTAGTGCCTTTCAACTGCTCTGTTGATCTTGTCTTCTGTTGTCAAGCTCATTTCACATGGCACGGAAAGGCTTGTCTCAGTAGCTGCTACATCCACATCAAGACTGATGTCTGAGTATTTGTGTAATAGCAGCTATGTCAGTGAGTAGAGAACATTTTTATTGAAATAGAAATGTCTAATTTTGTCTTCCACATAAGAACATCTGAGTTTTCACAGTATCATTTTCCAAAGCCTGATTACAAGCCCAGTCTTTACTCTTCGGACATGTACATTGGTACAAGGGCATATGCAGAGCTGATCTCATATGAAAGTGTATTCTGCTTCCTAGTTACCAGCTACTTACTGTGAATCTTTGTGTGATGCCAGCTTATAGCCTTGAGTAAGTTCCTGAATATCAAGTGTGATGATTTTCTGGGGAAAAGAGTTTTTGTACCAGGTACATTCCCAGTTAGTATACACACAGCACAGAAGTGCTAAATGGTTGTAAAGCCTAAACTAGCTGGTTTTCCCTCTTGCCCTTACAGAACCATGGTCGTAGTTGTAGGTAGCAGCAAAGAGCTGTTGCCAAAGTTCGGGGATGTTTGCAGATGACTGCCTTACCCTTTGTGGCTGGGAATAGACTAATTAAAAATCAAGGGCTTGAAATAAAGGTAGAGGTTGGAAAGTCAGAGCATGCCATCAGGGAATAATTGCTTCAGCTCCAGTATTTATTGTTGGATGGGTTACATGAGACTAGGGTGGAGAACCCTCCTCATGGTGGGACAGATCAGATGAGACTTGGTTAAGATGTTCCATGTCTGTGTTAACAAACCGAATAAATAGGTCTTGGATTTGGAGCTTTTTGAAGGTGGGATTTGTAGTCAGTGTTCTGATCAAGGAAGGGATGAGGAGGGATACTTTGCATCAAGCATTTCTCTCCTTCATTGCTCTCAGACATATGTTCAGACAGTCCCAGCTTCGAATTCTCCTCAGCCAGACTGATTACGTAATTTGTGAATATGAAAAGTACTGGTAATTAAGCTCTGCATTTAGCACCGTGTTTAGAAAACGGAACGACTTTTTTATGCAGATCTCTTGTAGCCTCTGAAGGTCACAGAGGTATTCTCTAAGTTTCAGCAACTTGTTTTCTTTAATAGGTAAAATTCTCACAGATGAGTTGTTCACTTTTGTCAGTGTTGGTGCTTAGAACCCCAACAGTGAGGCTGTTAGATGTCCATGAAGGTTCACTTTAGAACCTTTACCTCTCTAACTTCTCTCAAGTATGTAAAACCTGACAGGTATTTCAGATGAGGACTAAATTATGGTTTTGTGGGGTTTTTGTTTGGTTTTGTTTGGGTTGTTCTAAACAGGTATTCAAGAACTTAAATTTGTTTTAATGCTGAAATGAATGTGTGAAAATTGTAAAACAAACAAACAAAAAAGCCCCCAAACTAACCCTTAAGCTGAATTCCTGTTGGCATTGGTGATTTGTTTGGTGAGTACACAAAATACACAGTGCATGTTTTTCACATGAATAGGTCCTGTGTAAAACCTAACAACAGACCCCTGGCAAATAGGAATTTAAGAGTTATATGAAGAGTTAACATGAACCCAGGGAGAATGGAAGCATAATCAGTGTTATTTGGGAAGGGATTAAATTTCTTTATCGCCTGTAAACTTTGCTTCTCAGTAGAAGATGAGGATCCTTCACTTGTAGCTGCTAGGGAGGGCTTTTAAGAGAAATCCTAGAATATTCTGTTGTAGTGCCGAAATCTGGTATTGCATTTGTCTGCTGCAGTGTGTATTGGTTTTAACTTGTATTTCAGTTGGTCTTCCTATTTTATTAGTTGTTCAAAATTAATAAGTTATGAATAATAAAATAACAGTTGAGTAATAAATAGCACCCAATTCAAATACTAGCCTACTAGTAGACGACTATGGACAGGATATTCCACCTTCACAATCCTAGAATGAGATTAGGTAGGTAATTATTTTCCAGTATGATGGTGAATAAAAATTCAGATGTTGCTGCTTAGTCAGAATCTGCAGTGTTTTTTCCCCTCTGTGTGCATGGAGGACAGGAGGGTTGATGCTTGAGTGCTGCTGTTTGGAATTGCCTGCAAGCAGCCATTGCACTACTTTGTAGAAGCTAACTTCACAACCATTTCAGATGGACATTCTGCAAAGTCTGCTTTTCTGGACAGCACAGTAACAGCTCTGAGAAGACCCTCCAGTTCTGGGGGTTGTTTTTGTTTGTTTTTAAACTAGTAATCCCAAGCTTGCAGTTTTAACAATGATGATAAAGTTTAGATGATGCAGAAATAGTCTTTATAGTCTTTCTCTCTTTCCTCTTGCACTGCCGTACTGCCTCTTCTTATTCAGCTGCAAATTACTAATGACGGTCAAATCCAAAGGTTTATTTCATTGAGACCACAAATGGACTCCTCAGAGTAGACGTTAAATTGCTCTAAAGCAGTACAAAAAATGTTGCTTTATTTTAGTGGAGGAGCCAATTGTTTACTCAGTACTAGATAGTGTTGTAAAATGTTAATGAAGATGACGTATTTGTTGATTTTTATAAATAATCAGATCCAGGTAAGCACTAGGTTTTGGCTGGGTTTTTTTCATGTTTGTCTTGATCTATTAATGCCTGCAAATGCCTAGTAACTGATTTCTCTCAGTCAGATGAACAAGTTACCTAGGTGATCTGAGGGTTTAAAACTGCAGTCTTTTTCTCCTAAGCATTTGTGTTCATCCTTTTGGCGTCTAATACCTTGCACTAAGTGGTTCAGCTTACCTTCAATAATGTGTGTGTGCACTTGTGAAGTGACAAATTCGTATGCTGGCTTTCCCTGCTGTCCCACTTGTGTCTTTTTTGCCCACTTGTGTCTAGAGATAGTGTTAATTGCCATATGTTTCTCCTGCTCTCCTCATTTTTGTCTTCTTTTTTTTTTTTTGAAACACCACACTGATGGCTTTTCCTGCTTGAGACTGAAACTGGGTTAATGAAGCTTTTAGGTATGGCTGTGTCAACTTTTGGCTAAGTGAATGGTTTCAAATAGCAGTTTCTGGTAGCAATGAAATGCAATTTTACAATTTTTAATTGTAGTGGTTAACATAAGCTTGGCTATATGTATTTGTGTGCTGGGGAGGAAAAAGAATTGTGCATTTAGATTTTTTTGAAAATATAAGAAATCTCCAGTGGTTTTGGTAGATGGAGGAACAGAAATGTCACTCTACTTCTTGTTAGTACAAACTTCAGATTAGTTTTTTACCCTTGTCTCCTGTGGGCAAAGCCAGTCTTGGCGCAGGAAGAAAACCAAGAAGAAAATGCATGCCAAGGAAACACAATGTGTAGGTCATGTCATTATAGGAATGTGCTGTACCTGGCAGGTTGGAGGTTCAGCTTCAATGGTGTATCTTAACAGCCCTGCTTGAAGTCTGGACATTGAATAGCAGTTTGGTTGGGAGTGATGCTTCTGTTCCACATCTCGAATTCCAGTACAGTGGATCAATACAGTTGCTGAGAACCTTAAGCTTATAATTTAGGGAGAGTTCTTCCAGTCAGCCAAAAGTAAACTAAGTAATCTTTCGAAAATACCTGCAACTTGAAATCAAAGTATGCACTTTCAGGATTTCTCTTGACTTATATGCTCATTATCTTATGCAAACTGCATTTTTTGTAGGATCAATTTTCCTTTGCTCCAGTATATATATATCTGTTCTGCCTTTAGATACAAAGAAAGGCGACTTCTGAGAGAACTGTGCTGTTGGTATTCTGCTTCTCCCACAGGTCCCAATGGTTTTACCATATATGTGCCAGGGAGCACAAATAAGGGAGGCAAAAACTCTGTGTCAATGGTTGTATTTACTAGAAAAAATCAGTTTAATAATACTAATATAGCATATATTAATAATATACACTAAAACATTTTGTTTTAGGAAGTGCCAAAGGGAACTGAATGCTTTTTATTTTCTTCAGAAATTCCTGAAACATTATCCTGAAAGCTGGTTTACATTAAGCTTTCAGTTAATGTAATACCTGGCTCACTGTGCATGGGTAATAAGCATTATACACATGCTTTTTACAAATACCATCTTTAGTTTTATTAGAAACTGGAAAATATGTATGTGTTTTTTAATACAGAGCCATAAGAATGTGAACATACTATAATTTCTTGTAGCTTTTTCTAAGTGCTTTGAATCTTCCACTTTAAAATAGTAAGACAGAATCACAGTTGACATAATGGCACGTCTGAGCCCTTGAAATGAGTATTTTTGTTTCAACATAGAGCAGCATTTGCATTTCTGTAAAATGCTGATGTTCTGATTCAGATATACCATGCCACTCTTGCTAGCTTGAAGAGTAACAGATCTTGAGAAAAACTGATGGAAAAATTCATTATGTACAGTACGGTCTATAAATTTGACTCCATATTTCTTGGTGGGTCATCACTAGCTGCTTGGGGGATTGGGTGTATTTCAACAGGGCTGCTGTTGATATAAAAGTAAGCTTTGAGTAGAAGCAGTTTATGCAGGCAGGACACAAAAGTCCCTGGAAATCCAGCACTGGAGCTATCTTTTATTTGTTCCTGCTCTTAGTTTTTGCAGTTCTATGGGCTGTCACTGCCTGTGCCATTCTGTGGAGGCATCCTGGGGGGTGAATTCCTGCCTTTGTTATCTGCACACCTACCTCATGCATTGGCAGGTGAAGCCTCCCTGTCGCTGTGAGTGGGAACCTGCACCATGGCAAACTGCTGCTGTCATCGGTGCTTTTCAGATGGAGAGGCAAGACACATAACAGGATAGAGGACACCACACAGGCCTTGCTGGAGCTGGAGTGACTTGTAGGGGCCAGCCTCAGCCTCTCTGCCCTGTGGCAACCAGGCTTTGAGAGAGTGGCAACTGAAGTCAGCAGAGAGGAAATGGAGCACGGAGGGGAAGCCAAGGGGAAGGAAGTAGCAGCATCCTTTCAACTTGGGGACAACAAAGAAGCTGAATCCAGTGAGGTGCATAATGCTTCCAGTTTAGTTGTAGCTGCAGGAGTGCTTCGAGCTGCTGTACTGTGTGGTAGGTATAATACAATAACAGTGTTTAACAGTAAAGAGGAGCTCACCTTGGCAGTCCATAAATGCTGAGATAAATAAGAGGCAGAGGCATAAAGTACTCCTGCTTTGTTAAAGAAAACAGAGCCCTTTCTTCTTCCTGCAGTGATTAACAGAAGTGATAGTGATATTGGGTGTGTCCTCTTGTTTCGTCCCACCTTTGTGATTGTCATTACTGAAACATGGTGTCTTTCATCCTTTATAAGCAAAGGTATACACAGCAGCAAGTATTTCTCAAGTGATTTTGTGAGACTTGCTAAGAAAACAGCCCCAAATTAAGTTAAATGCTGCATTTGTACTGCTGCTGTGAGGACATTAATGCATCAGTGGTTTTGTGCCGCCCTCTTGCTCTTTACCATACTGTGAAAAGTTGTGCAAGGTGAAAGGTTAAGATCCAAACATCTCATCTCTCAAGTCTGTACATATCAAGTACTCCTCATGTGAGGGATATGCAGTTTGCATTCAGGGTAGGAGGCATCTCCTCTGACTTGGGTGTCTGCAGTCTTCAAGTGTCTACGTTGTAGTGAGTCACCCACAGTCCTTTTACAGGCAAGAAGATCTAATCTCAGCTAATGGAGCCGAGTATCATTCCTGTCACCTGGAGTAAGCCCATTTGGTCCGATGAATTGTACCGTGTGAATCTCCAGTGACAGGCATGGCAGCCTACACAGCACCATTTGTATTCCCATTTAGTCAGATGAATCCTCCCTCGGTGTTGCCTCCCTCGGTGTTGCCCTCTGGATTGGCCTTGAGCTACTGAATATATACAGTGTAATAAACGATGTGAAGGAACACACACTTGGATTACCTGGCTGGGTTATGTGATTTTCAAGACTCAAACAAGAGTTATTGTCTATTTACATTTCTAAACCATTTGTCTTTGTAGCATTATGCTTATGAGCCTAAGTGTTTCACTCCCAAGAGTAAATAAACAAAAAGAAAGGTTTAGAAACAAGTAAGGAGGCTTGTAGAGTTGTTTGGACTTGCCTATATGTTTTACCATGTTTTTAATTAGCTTTGTGTTCCCAAGGGTTGATTTATTCTGGATTAAACTGCATCGTTACTCTCATCTTTGTCTGTTTTCTCATACTGCCATTTGTGTAGCAATGTGGTAAACCAGATCAAGGAAGTTATCCAACTGAAAACTCCTGTATTCATCAGCTCAGTCTTCACCTGGATCGTTTCCCTGACTGGATTCATCAGAAATTACACAAATGCTATTGTTGGTGCAGCAGAAAGGGCTGGGAGGAGCTGGTAAGGGAAAATAAGGACTTCATGGCAGCAGTGCCAGTTGATGCAGAATTACATTTTTTTGTAGAGCTAAAGCATAAGACATAAGGCACAGCATTTAGAAAGGTAACTGTTTTAAAAGTTGCTACTTAAAGGAAACTGCTCTTGTCTGGAAATATGATACCACCCCATTGCTCAAAGTAAAAGCATAAAGAATTTCTTGAAAAACCTATTTGCTTACAGTAGACAAAAAACTGCATTATACAGTTAATAACTGGCAGACCTGGACCTGGGTGCTGTCAGATGATTTGAGGCACTTTCAGCTGCAACTGTCTCTGTCAGAACAGGTTTTTGTCCCTGCCTAGGATTTCCAGTTTGTACCCTGCATGGAAGTTTAAACAGACTTTCATGCACAGTTTCAACTCAAGTGTACTGTGGCATGTAGTGCCGAGGAGTGTTTCTCCCAGTTGTAGGGCAACAGGTGAGTTAGTGCCTGAGTCATCTTTTCCCTGGATGTTCTACATGGCTTGAGAGGAAATGATATATTTTAGTTCATTTGAATGCTAAAGAAACGTGGGGGCAGTACTGGCACTTACCATAGTCTTCTGGTAGAGTAACTTTTGCCAGCAAATCGTCAACACAGGATTTGTCATGGTTAGTGATGCCTGGTAGTGTCTGATGGCTCCTCCCTGATCTGTCAGCTGGAGTGATTCCCACCTTCCTTCAGTTAATTGCCTTCCTTTCCCTAGCTGCTGCACTTCTGCATTGATGTCTCCAAGATTAAAGTGTCTGCTGAGAGATAAAAACTCTTCACTCTTTATCCTACGCTTCCTCCTTCTGTCCCAGTGCTGGCCCTCTCATATCTTGAATTTCTTGTTTCTGTTTGACTTGGGCAAGCATTGCTAGGGCAGTAGATGGATCCAGGAGCTCTGGAGACAGGACTGATGGTGTGCAGGGAGCAAGGTGGACAAGGGCAGGAGGGGATGAACTTGCCCAGGGTTTGCATTGTGTTTGCAGAAGGGGAGTCATGAGCTCAAGGTGGGAGCTTTCTTTACTTCCCTCTGTGTTGTGCTCTTGGCAAGTTCTGAAACCTGCTGAGTAGCATGCTGACCTGGACAAATATTACAGTAGTTAAAAAGGCTGCTTGGGGTAATAACATTGACAGACACAGTGAAGCACAGCGATATACTTGCTCTTTTAGCTTTACTGCTAGTACCCAGAATATTCTTGCAATATTCACAGCTTACTTCAGCATTTGAAGTCCTGGCAAATAACTTAAGCTTGGGCCAGTCTCTAGGCTCATGGTGTTTGATTTACAGGACCCAGGAACACATATTTTGAAATGAGAGCTGTATTTTTGTTGTTTTCTGGTGCACCTGTGTGTGGGGACAGTTATATTCTCCCTACCAGAAAAACCTTGATTTGAAGACACTCATTTTCTTTGAAACTTAATTATCCTATAAGAACAAAGGAATTTTTACTTCATTCTCTAGTGTACTGGTAGTTGAAACTTCTTAGAGGGAACTATGGCATTAGACTCAGTCAATGTAAATATTGTTGTTATCATGTTACATGAAAATTAAATATACAGTTGCTTCAAGCAGCCTGAAGCAGTAGGAGCTAGAACTTAATATGGGATGAATTTCAAGTTTGCTTATTGCTGTAAGCTGTTGAGTTATAAGTGCAGTGGCCTTTGGAATATTAAATTAGTAAATGTACTTTAAAAATCAGTTGTTGAAGGAAGAGAATCTGACATACTAAAGTTCTTGTTGAAAACCATTAGTTTTTCCAGACATTTGATAAGTCCTTCCTTCTTCAGGTCAGGTCAGATATGAATACTTACCTGCTCTATGAAGCTTTACGTCAGCAAAAACTACTTGCCATTCTTTAGCTATGTTCAGAATTTTGGTGAGAATGTTGTTTTAATTAGTAATTTTATCTGTATGTAATCTTTCGGTGAATTGGCGGGGGGAGGGAGCAGAGGTGTGTTTCATTTGTTTGGGGTTTTTTAAGGCATGGTTTACTATTGCTGCTTAAAGAGCTGAGTGAGCCCTCTCAGCAGATGATGTCATTAGAAAGGGGGTCAAAGTAGTGTCATGTCACAAGCTGACTTTCTGTGCACAGAAAAATAGCCTTGAGTTTTGAGGGGTGAGGGACTAGGTAAACAGAGTAGAGAAGTTTTTGTGGTGGGCTCCTAGGAAGGTAATGGTTATTCCCATGTGCAAGTTAATGGATGCTTTAAAGTGTACTTTCATTTTTCTGCGGTGAAAAAAAAAATTTTAAAATGTATATAAGCTCTCAAGATCAAACTCATAAATAAGTGGTAGACCTGTAGGTTCCTTCAGAGCAGTAGAGAATCTTTGCTTACCATAGATGATTGCACATAAACAAAGATGCTTTTTAGAATCTGATGCATTCAAGGATCAAGTCTTGCATCAGTTAGCTGCTCGGAGTGATCAAGTGTCATCTTCCCTTACCCCTAGCCTAATTGCATGGGGGAAGATAGTAAAGCTTAAATTCTTATGGCTAAGCTCTCTCTGGTATTTCTTCAGTCCAGGTACTTTATGCGCCTGTGCCTGTGGTGATGTTAGCATTTCCAAGAAGGAATATATTGAATGGGAGGAAAAGTAAATGTATAGCACTGTTTCCTTATCATGATGCTGCCATGGGGCAGAAAGTCTCACAGCCTCACTGTTACTTCATGCCATTCTGTCTGCTGCTGTACAGGTTAACAGTTAGTAAGGACATACTCAAAATAGTCCATCCTGACAGAGCCTTGGTGCATCTAGGGGCTGGCTATAAACAAATGGTATCTGACAGTATTGGGTTGCAGCTTATTGCTTACTTTCTGGTGTGTCTTTGTGGGGACAGTAAAATGCAGCCTTCATTACTCCAAATGTTAAAATTCAGAAGAGCTTTTAACAGCCCAAAGGCTTTGAAGGTGATGGGTATGTTTGCCAAAAGGAACAGCACTTTCTCTTGCTGAATTTAATCTTTTAAGTTATTCTTACAGCTTCTTGAGTGTATAATAAAAGTAATAAAAGTTCAAATTAATAAAAGAGAGTATCTTCCTTGGAAAAGAAAGGCTCATTGCTTGTTCTCGAGTCACAGGATGAGGAAGGTAGGTCTGTTGTGCATGAAATAAGGTCAGGAGTAAAGAGAAAGTGCAGTGACCATGATGATACGCTGTCTAGGTCAGGGCTGGGAAGTAAATCAAGCCCACACAAGAGTTTGTTCTTAATTCATGCCATTTTTACTTCAGTGGTTAGGGAACTTCTAATGAATTAAGTGATACTTAGTAATGAAGTTTCTGCTTGGACCCGTGTGAAATAATGTTCAGATTTTTTCCCCCTCTCCTTGCGGTTCCGTGCTTTTCTTTGTCACACCTGCGTGAGTGCAAAGGGTGAAGCCAGAAGGTTGCCTGGCAGTGGGCAGCACAATGGTGTGTCAGCAGTCTGGGCTTGCTTTCAGCCTCCTGGGAAGGCAGAGGGCCCCCACCTGCTACACTGGTGTTCAAATCTGAGGGGGTTTTTTTATGTACACAGCAACTTGTCCCTGAAATGAATGGCAAGCTTTGTTTCTGAATATATGTATGTGAAGGAACTAAGAAGGTTGAAAAAAGGGGAGCAAAAAGAAAAAGCATAAAGGTGATAGGACGGCATGTTAAAGTTCCTATATAGAAAATGAAGTTTGAATGGATTCCAGCTATGAGTACTAAGATCCTTCTTCCTTTTCTTCTTACACTTTCCCTCACCTTCCGTTTCCTACTTAGTTGAGCTTAATTTTTAACTTTATTTCATTTTGACAGAAGATAACCTACATTGTAAAACACAGTCTTGTAAACAAATTTGTATTTCAAACATACTCACAAAACTTGATGTTGCGGGTAACATCAAAATTTTATTTCATGCTCTGAAGCAGCAGGAGGATAAAATGCCTCAAATTCAAGGTGCTTTTAAAAAGTCAGTACTTGTCTGTAGTTACAACACAGAAAATACCATAGAAAGCAATTATTTTAATTCAGAGAGTGAGACAACACTGATAAATGTTGATTTCAAGAATTTTGCTGATAACCAATCTCGTTTGTCAATGTTCTCCATGCTTATAGTATAGTATTTGGTTCAACATTTTTGTTACTTTAAACCCAAATTGATGACCTGTGATTTTTATGAGGTAGCTGTGCATTCATTGGACTTTGCCTGAGGGCGAAATAAAAAACTATGTGTTTTATACCACCTTAAAAAGAATAGGGAAAAAGAAAAGAACTTAATTGTAAATCCATTGATCCCTTTCCTTATCATGAATTATTCACATATTAGTGTGGTTGGTTTTGTTAGGGGGGTTTTTTAAGCCTTGTAAAGAGGAAAACAAATATGAGCATAATAATTAATATTGCTACAATACCTAGTTATCTTTCACACCTTAGTTTGTCTCAGTTTGTCTTAATTACCAGGTTTTTGAGACAAAAATTGTGAGTTGGTAGGATTAGTTTCTCTGAGTGACTCTTGAAAAACTATGTATTTGTTGGAATCCTGTCTTCTCTTTATTTCTGTTAAGCATCTGGGATGGCTGCAGTTGGTTGGAGACCTCAGCATTCATGCACACATGTGCAGATGTGCTCACATGCTTGTCTTGTAAGGCCATATGGAATGAATCAAAGCTTACCTCACAGTAGTAAAACTGTAATGCATTTTCCACCATTTTCAGTTATGTGTTCATGGCATGATATTCTGTACTTTGAACAACTTACAGTGATTGTCCTTTGTAAATGGTCATTATTCTGTGAAATTAATGTGTTCTCCAGGATACTTAGCTTCAAGTTTGTCCTGACTTTGCTGGAGATATTTCAATAACACCAAAAGTTGTCATCTTTTCTGCTCGCTGGCTTTGTTCAAAGCAGTTTTGGCTTGCAGATGCATACAGATGTATTTGTTCTTTCTTGTTCATGGCAGTAGATTTGCAACAAACCCTTGCTAGCAGCTAGAAAGCATGTGAACTAATTGAGTGTATGAGTATGTGTACTTCCTTTTTCAGGATTTTTAAACAGTCTGAGACCTCTAATTAAACATTTCTGGCTTCTGGTTGGTTTTTTTTTTCCCTGCAGTTTTCATAGTATCTCATACTGTTATTGGGAGTTCTTAAAAATTTCTGACTTTATCAGAAAAAGTGGATTTTAATATCAGACTTTTACATCTTTTGTGTAAAACTATAGCACTCAGAATTTTTTCTTTCATTCTAGTAGCTCAAGACAATTCAGCCCTTAGGCTGTGATAGTGCCTTTTATACTATTAAAAATTATTCTTTCTAGACACACAAATACTCTTAGCATTAAAATGGAGAGCTAACCTACTGTTTATATTTTTATCTGTATTAAGATAAGTAGAGTGGTTAAGATGCCCTAAAAATTGACCAGATGCCGAATCAGATGTCTTAGTCCGTAAATGACATTAGTGAAAATCACTACTGGTAAATTTTTCTCTTTGGTAGTGATAGTAGGTCCTTGGGTTCTAACTGTTCCTGTATACTTGTTTGGAACTGGTATGCTGTCATTTTTTCTCTATCAGGAATATAAAACAACAAAAAAAGGATGCATATTTAGGTAACATGATGTGTCTTGTACATTGGTGGTTTTTTTTTTAATGGTTTGTAAACACTCCAAGCCATCCCTTTAGAACATGTCTGGTAGTTGAATCTTCTGCCATACTTGTAATTTTTTTATAACACGACTTCAATTGCCAGCAGTTCTGATGTAGATGATCACCTTGGTGGAGTGGCCAGTAATTTCTTCTTGTAGTCATGATGACCTTGACTTTCAGAGGAGATGAACGTGTGTCTTCCTCAGTGTGCTGCTATGGTTATCTTAGAGCAAGCAGCACGCTTAGGCTAAACTATGAAGGAACTGAATAGTTCATCAGGGAGTTTTGCTAAGAGTTGTTTAGTTATTTCCTGATTCTTTTTTCTGGAGGCTGTCCCGACACATCCTTGTGTCGATTCTGGAGACATTTTGTGCATTGTCAGATTCTCTTGAACTTGCCTCTGACCTGTGTTTCTAACTGTGCATTGCAAAAGTTCTGTTACCTGGATGTTTACTCAAAGAATTGTAGAATCATTTAGATTGCAGAAGACCTTTAAGATCATCTAGTACAACAGTCCAGCACTAAACCATGCAAAGTTCATCACTAAACCATGTCCTTAAGTGCCACATGTACATCTCATAAAGGAGTTAGTTGGGTCCCTGCTAGTAACTGTAAGTCCCTGACAACTTGGCAGTGTTTCAATTTGTTGTTCCAGTTGCTTGAAATACAGCTGCATTGTAGCTTCTGAGGGACTCTAATCCGTGTGTCTTGTTCCTGTCCCAGATTCTTAATCCCTGTCAGAAGAGATTGAGAAGGATTTGGTTGCTCAGTAGTTCCTGGAGAGAGATGCTCAATGTGTAGGTGGAGTGAGGCATTTTGCTGGCCTTCACTACCTCAGAGGGATGTGCAGAGGTGAGGCTGTAGTGAGCACTGTGTTTCTTTGTTGTTCATACTTGAGGGAAGCTTGGTTAGCTTGCGAGCCATGGCAGTATCTCATGACTACCAACTGCTGTCATGTTGGCCAGTCCTTTGTGTTCTTGACATGTTGCATCCAGACTTAGAAGGTCTGTTGTGTTGGCTTTCAGTCAACTGAGGATCCTAAACTGCAGCTTCTTCAGCGTGGGCTGGTATGGCTGAATGTACAGCAGTGAGCCGGCTGTGCTCCTGTTCTTCACCCTCATCCACGCCCCACTGCTGCTGCTTTTTGGCTAAAATATCCAGGTTGTGTGAATCTGTGCAACAATTAAAAGGATGATTCTTATGAACATTTTGTGAACTCATTGGGGAAAATGAAAAAACATTCATCTGACTGGCTCCTGTTGAGAAGAATGGTGGCTGCTGTGCAGTTGTTTTTGCCGTGCTGCATGAGCTTGGAACAAATGTGTCATTGTTTTGGTCTCAGTACTTGCAGATATTGGGGTTGCACTGCTTACCACTGTTGTAACTTCTTGCTTGGCTGTCAGACACTTGGAGATAGCAGTAGTGCATGAGGGCCCCAGCTTGTGACTGGGGTTCTGCTGGGCTGTAATCTGTCAAGGTGTTGTGGCTTCTAATGTTTTCCATTGCCAGGGAGCTAAATAGTAGAAGTTCTGCTTTGTGACCACTTCTAATACTGTAAGGTATGTATGCAACAGAGAAAAGCAAGTAATGCAGAAACAGGAAAAAAGTTCATCTGAAAATGCAAATAGTTGAAAGAGGTAAACAAAATAGAAAACATGCAAGGTACTCACTGGTGTCTTACTGGCTTTGGCTGCTTGTTCTAAACTGGTAGGTGAAGAAGGTGTCCACCCTTATTTGCCAAAGGCTGGCATGATGTGGGGTACTTCAGAGCTGCTGTCCTGCAGCACTGAGTATGAGCTAGAGGGTAATTTCCTGTTCATTAGTTCTTGTTGACAGCTTGGACTTAATGGAAGTGGATACTAATAGAGGAAGTAAGCTTAGTGCAAGAGTGTGAAATGATGGGGTAGCGTTTTATCTTTCTTTAAGTGTTAACTTCTTTATTCAATTCACGTTGGGTTTCTATGCTTTGAGAAAGGATTTGTATTGCCCAGGTATAGGGGCTTGATGTTGTGAAGGGATGTTTGTATGATGGAATGGCCTTTCTCAATGGGTGTGGAAAAGATGAGCTTATGGGAAAAAGGGCATTTGTTTGAAGTATTACAAACATAAGCATCTATTTTTCTTACTTGTGCAAAACCTTCTGTTCTAGGTATTCTGTTCAAAGACAGTATCTGATTGCTGTGTGGCACTTGCCCAGCAGGTCTTGCAATGCAGACTTTGTCTAAATTCACTGTGGCTGGGTTTTAGTGCCGTATGTTGGTCTTTACTTTCTGAGCACCTCTAGCAAGAAACCAGTATGTTGTGTGCTTGAATATTGCCTCAAACTGCTACTTTTTAATAACGGTGCTCAAGGTTTTATGTTCTTGTTTGCCCTTTTCAGTGGGTCGTCATTGCCTCTGCCCTTGTCCCTCCTCTCTGCATATCTTCTCCCTGTAAGAAATCATACTGCTCTCTTCAGCCTTACCCGTCACTTCTATATAGGTCATGTCTCATTGTACATATTCTCTTAATTTTGATTTCTCTGTCTGTCTGGTCTCAACCAGCTCCTGGCTACGCCATTATTTATTACAAGTGACAGATTTGGAGGAGGAGGTCCTCTGCTGTATCGTATCTCTGACTGTTGTACTGATAGCAGATGATGGTGCTGTGACATTCCTCTGCTTGGATGTTTTAAAAAAGTTCCAGGGTGGAGGAACTGACATGCTCTGCAAATTGTAAAACCCAAAGGAGTTTAAAGTAACAGCTGCCAAACAGCTTTAACTTCTTACTTTCTTTCTTGGTTTATATTTTGAGTGAGGAATAAAGTTTAATTTTTTTTTAATGAAAAAAAAATGGACCTTATTGTCAGCTGATGAGAATCAGATGCTGACTTTTTATTGTGTGATTCTTTAAAGAGTTAAAACATGATAGCAAGGGTGTTAATCTAGCAAATGTCTTCTGGTCATGTTTTAAACCCGGCATGAACAAACATGGATGTTTTTAATAGAAAAACAGATATTCAATTCCAAGAAATATACAGGTCTTATGCCAGAATAAATGCAATTTGTGATTTCTGGTTAATTTTTTATTATTATTATTCTAGAATTATTTCCTCGGGGGCCATTCGCAGACTTCGGAACACTTCGTAACTTTAGCTAATAGTCTCGAGGTTTTGTGTATTACATAAACTTCAGATTTCCTTGCTAGTCATCTGTGTTTATTTGACTTTCTGAAAGCTGTTGTAGGCACCAGCAATAGCCTGTAGTTGATTCTTGGATTGCTGATTTTTTTATTTTTTAACTTTTTTTCCCCTGCTGCTTTGGTCTCATAAGTCTACTTTGTCTGCTTTGCTTTCAGCCTGGAGCAGGATAATTGTTACCTGCTGAACATGGAAAGCAAATATTTGCAAGCTGAAAGTAAAGGGAGGCTGCCTCATTTCTTCTTTCTGGTGTGCAGAATGACTGCATGTTGTTTTCAGAGTGAGTAGCTTGGTCTGCATGGTTGCCGTTGGTGCTTGTATGTAGAACAGAAGTGGTGACTGGGTGAAATTCCTTGGTATTATATTGTGGATCATACCAAGTGGCCCTTCTGCCCTTCCATCTGTGAATGTAATACTGCAGAAATTACAGGTGGTGTGCAAGATGTGCCCACAACTCTCTTTGTAGGGAAAGGCAGTGAAGTGCAGCAATATGTTAACTTCTGCCTTTGACCAAAAATGTTTGGAACGCAGTTCTCAATATGAATCATGAACCCTGTGAAAGTGTAGGAGTATGGTACTGGAACAGACTGGATTTTCATCTCTTTAGCAAGTACCTTGTAAGCATTTTTTGAATCTGACTGACCTCATCTGAGTTCTGCTTGACTTCACCATTATGAGTCAGAGGATGTTTCAAGGAATTCACTGTTATTAGTAATATTGTGCAAATTTTTCAATACTTTTTATTATAACTGAAATACTGAAGTCCATGAAATACAGCATTTTGCTGGCCTTTACTGCCATGTGCATACACAGGGTTGTAACCCAATAGCTTGATCCATCTGGTTGAGTTCAGTGAAAGTTGCAGTTGTGCAAATACTCAGTAAAAATAAAAAAAGTAAATTTAAAATTTTACAAACTAACGATTGGGCACATGGGGTCATTACCAAGAGAGATGCTGAAAACACTTACCTGTACAGAACCACAAGTGTTCAGAAAATAAACCAATTAATTTTTATTCAGTTGGTAAAGTAAATTTTATTCAGGTGGTAAGGTAATTAGAACCTGATAATCCCTCATACTTTCCTTCTCTAGTATTATCCAAATGGTTGTAGCTTGCACATGGTCCTGTTTCTTTGAACAATAATATTTTAGACCATCTTGTAAAATTGAAAAACTGAGAGAAGCTTGCAAGCATAAAGATTTTATCAATTTCTCTGACAGAGTTGGTTTTTTCAACTTGTAGATACCTCAATACAATTGCTCTGACGTTAATTTTGTTAAGTTAATATTGAGATAAGTCAAAGGAGGTAGATAAGGATAGGTAATATCCATCAAATTTGGGAGAGATAGGATCACAGAATGGTTGAGTTTGGAAGGTACCTCTGTCCAATCTGCCTGCTTAGGCAGAGCCATCTAGAGCTGGTGGCCCAGGACTATTTCCAGACAGCTTTCGAGTATCTCCATGGATGGAGACTCCAGAACGTCCCTGGGCAGCCTGTGCCAGTGCTCAGTCACCCTCACAGTGAAAAAGTGTTGCCTGATGTTCAGAGGGAACCTCCTTTATTTCAGTTGGTGCTCGTTGCCTCTGTTCTGTCACTGAGCGCCACTGAAAGTGCTTGACTCCATCTTTCCAGTAAAGTAGGAAGTGAGGAAAAACTGTGACATACGGTATTAGCATGATTATGCCACATTCAAAGCTGGTTTTTCCAAGTTGTACTTGGCTAGAAGGTGCTGCTGTTGTTCAAACCAGAAAGAGTAGAAAGACTTCTGTGTTTGAAAAAATTATCAAACTCTTACTAATTATTTTTTCGGTAGAAGGATACCTGTCTGGGAAATCAAACCTTGCATGTTTCCTCAAAATTAATTCCATACCAGAGCCAAGAAGTGTACAATATGCAAGGTTATTTTGAGTAGAGTTGTATTGCTTTCATAGCATTTGTTGTTAAAATACGAACAGTAATGATTCAAGGTGAACTGCCAGAAATTTTGGATGTTTTGCCTTTGCCTGTGGTCTCGGGAGCAATGATTTCACACTTCATCTGTCTATCTAGTGCTCTGGCTATGTATAATTTGATATATACTGAGCTGTGGTAGTGCCCTGCTTGTATGCTTTTAGTGCCATACGTGTTGGCATCTATATTTTATTTGATAAGCAATTTTATAACATATTCCTTGTACTGCTTCCTCCTTACAGTTAAAATATTACCATATTTTCCTTTCAGATCTAGCATAGCCAGCTGTGGATGTTGCATCAGTTACTGCAAGATCCCTGTTCCACAGCTGGGATAACTCCAGTTGGTTTTCACCAAAACCATTGAGGAGTGTTGGTGCATGGAATCACTGCGTGGCTGCACAGATAGGGATGAGGTGTGCTCCCGTAACACTCTGCAGTCCTTCAGCAGGAGGAGTAATAATATTCAGATGAGGAATGGTGCTAGGCAGCTTGAGCATGAGCATCTACTACTGATGCTCGTGATTACAGTTTCATGCACCTTTTGTATCTGCAGTGAGCAGCTGTTCTAGCAGTATTTGATCCCAATCAAAAAGCAGTCTTGCTCTTTTGCTTAATCAGAAGGGATTGTTATTTGCTTATACAGTAAAGGTTGTCATAGCTAGCCTGAGCTTGCAGCTTGGTGAAGCTGTGTGGGACTGTTTTTATTGTCTTGCTATCAGTTTATGCCACCTGGCACAGCTCCATTACATTCAATTTTTTCCTCTTTTCCCAGAAAGGAGGAAACAGAAGCTTCAAGCCCTGAATACTCATCTAAACATCACTGTGTGATGATTGGAGAGAATAAATGCATTATTAAACATTATTTTTTGTTTGTTTAATGTTCTTTCCTACCTAGCTTTTGAACTACACATGAACTTGCTCAATCATGCATTTTTTTCCTTGTGACGTAATTAACTTAGTTTTTGTCTAGTACAGATTGCTGTGTTCTTTTTTGACTTTCAGCTTTCTGTGACCTAACACTTCATCCCAGTACCTGTAAAACTCTCAGAAAAAAAAAAAGAGGGCATGGGGAGGGCTTGGGGAAGATTTCTTGATGTTTCTTGCGCAAGCTGGTTGTTTGAAGGCTGGACTCTGCTGTCCCCAGGTTAATCCATATGACCTGCTGCCTTACCTTGCTTGAATTGCATTTCAGTGTTGGGATTTTTTGTTTGTGTTTCTTGATGGTTTGTTTTGTTAGGGAAATCGTCTGTCATTTTGTACTACTTTTGCTCTTTATTTGTAAGAGGTGGGAAATGGCTGTGGCAAAGAACATCCATGACTGTTCTGGTTGTTTTCTACAAAGCTGAGATTTTGATTGATAGACTGTTGCAGAAGCTGTGTTGGATCTTTTTTCTCTAACATGTTAACATTGCACATAAGCTCCTGTTAATATGAAATGGGAAAATAGTGTTGTTCCTCTTCAGGTTACGTCCCCAAACCTCTAGTAACAAAGCTGTTAGAAGTGTTTCATAAGGATCTTGCTTTACATTTGACATTGCAAAATTATTTCTGTGTGACCAAACACAGTAGCCTGTGAATAGATGCTGAATATTTATATTAGTAGGTTTTCATTCACCTTTCTAATAATACCATTTTTAAAGCTTTGATTTTTATAACAGCCTTTATAAAATGAAACTACTGTATTACAGTACAAATTTGTTTATTTTGGGACCAATAACATCAATTTCAAATGGAAGCTTACCAGCTCTTAGTTACAGAGGAAGAAACAGATACAAGAGTATTGGTCAATCATAGATTGTTTTATAAGACACCAAATAAAAGTAAACAGTGATTCTCTCTGCAAATATAGAAAGGATCCTGTTTAAGGAAAGAATAACACTTGGCAGTTTGGCCTTGAGAAAAGTATGCAGGTAAAAGAAGTAGCCATTGAGAAGTGGGGGTCTGGCAGGCAGCCAATTGTGTGGGTGTGGAAGATAAGTAATTCCGTCTTTTAAGACAGAACTTGAAAAACCTTGACTTTTCTTATGATGCATGTTTCTTCTGGTAACAGAGGCTTGGATCTGACTACCCACAAGATTCCTTTATGTTCTTTATTCTAATTTAAAACATTCCTACTAAGAACAAGTGAGAAGAATAGAAACACAAAAAAATGTAATAGTACAGTGAAGGTCCAGCTAAAATATTTTTCCTTTGTTTTTAGTTTTTGCTTTTCAGTGGAATGCAACAAAAACCCCTGTTCTAAAATTGGCCTGAGGTAACTCAGTATTTAAATAAAAAACTAAAGCAAACACCAGAAGTAGAAAAAGTATATCTCTAATTTCTTGAGATTTATAGTTTCTTTTGTACTTGGGTTGCAGTTAGGAATTGTATATTAGTATTCCTTGGTAATTTTTATGCAGATTACTGTTTTCAAAGTAATTTTTTCCATTCCTGCTGCAAAAGAACTTGTACTCAATTGAAAGTAGTTACAGTTTTATTCTCAGTGCACATGGAAAGTAATTTATGTGTTAGATAAGGGATTGAAAGGCAAAACCTGTAACTGCATTTCAGGGCTGATGTGAATGACTGTTGAATATGGAAGAATTTTCTTTCTTGTTTGTGGTGGATTTGGTTGTTGTTAAACACTCATGCAAAACCACCACTGGATAGCAAGAGGAACTGAAAAGTAAAGGAAACTTGTAAATGCAGCTCCTAATTTTGGGAAGAATTAAATGTCTGTTACATGCCTGTTCTATGATCACACAAAGGTGTGACTGCTGCACACCTTGCCTTTTGAGTTGATGGAATGCAATGTATCTAACGATGCCTGCGTTCTCCAGCAATTCTGCTTGCAGAACATTAGTCTGTGGGTTTCTTTGGGCTCATTTTAGTGTGATTGTCTTGGGTGATAAAGCAGCATAAGTTGAAGCTTTAAATAAACTATACAGGTATTCTTACCACTTTGATAAGAACAGAGAGATACTCTTCGTTTGGAGAGCTAATTGATGTCATATTTGGCCATAGTGTGACGTTTTGACCAACAACTGAAATAATTTAGAATTGTGGAAACATTAGATTTTTTTTTTTTGTGCAAAATGTATAAAGTTTTAAGGAAGCTCAGCTCATTTAGTATACAAATCAAATTGCTTTGGAGAGGAAGTGATCTGACTTGTTTCAAGAAGCTCGTAAAGCTGCCAAAATATGGTAATTTTTTTCTTTGCCTTTCATAGTGCCAAAAATGGGACCTTGGTACAGATATTAACTTGGGTACATCATATTGCTGAGTTTCACAGGAGAGCAACAGAAACCTCTAGCTTTTGTCTGTAGAAAACCATGATCTTGGGAATAGCTAATGTCAGTCTCTCCCTTTAGTATGTTGTACTTTGTCTTGGGAAATTCAATCCCCTCTGCGTGCTCCTTTGCCTTTACTTCACATCCTTATTTAAAATGTAATATTTTATTTTAGCTCAGTTTTTCTGCATGCTTCTTAGTAGGAATTGTACTTTAGGTATTTTGTGAGAATATTTTGGGTTATGGAATACCCTTCTTCACAAAGTCTCACACGGAGCTGAGTCTGCCCAAGTTTACTGCAAATAACTATTTAGCTATTTTCAATAATATTTAATGTTTTAACAATTTTTTAGCCAAAGAATGTTCTGGTTTTACATTTGGCTTTGTTGTTGTTAGTTGATAGGTTAGTTGTTAGGTTGTTAGTTGAAAACCCATCAAAGTGAAATTGCAGTAAAAGTAGATACCAGGCACAAGTTCTTTATCTGCTGTGTGGCCTTGTCTTGTGCCTTGCTTACTGCTCCAGTGTGGTACATACTATACCACTATGGCTTAACTGGCAAGTTGATCTTTTTCTGGATAGTTTTCTCAAGTGTTTTTGTTTTGTCAGGGGAGAGGGAAGGACATGGCACAGGGGAATGGATTGGGGATTTTTCTGGTTTCATTTTCTCCTCTCTTTATCCTTTATTTAAGAATTTTGTTGGACCTCAACAGGCCATACTATGCCACCCCATGACTATTGTGTCTGTCTACAAGAAATGTAGATTTTTCACCTAGTTCAGTCTGAATGGAGCAATTTTTTGCCTGAAAAAATTTCCTCCCCCTTCACCCATCCCCAGTGAAATGGACATGGGAATTATATCCTGGTTATCTAAATAAGTCCTTCATGGGGAATTCCTTGATAACCATGAAACATCTTAAAGCTTATATGTTGTGAGCAACTATTCTCACCTGCCAGAATGCAAAACTGCATAAGAAAAATGAATATACTGGTATTTCTGCATATGTGAAAATTGGGGTACAATTCCACTGTTCTTGACCCCAACCACTCACCTGCCTTTACCAGCGTTTGGCTGTACTGGGGCCATCACTGCCCACCATCACACCATGTCAGTGACTTGATTTGGGTTAAAAAAAATTATCCTTCCCTTCTTAATTAATTTTTTTAGCTTGAGTCTATTAACCAGCCCATATATAAATATATATGTATATAAGTGCAACTGTAACCAGGATAAGTCTCTTCTGGAACCACATCTGAAGAGTGTCTCTTGCATTCACTGGAAAATTTTTATCTCCATTAGTTCTTTTGAAATTACTTTATCAAATATAAGTGCTTGACAGACAAGAGCCCCATCTGTCATTATACCATTATCTGTTGTATTTCTGAATTTGCTCTCACTTGTAGTGCTTGTGAGAATACTTTGACATTGTTCTTAATTGTTCCTTGGCTGCTTGCAGAGTTATAACCTTGAACAGTAAATTAACTCTTGGAGAAATGCACGATGTATTACATGATTTTGTGTAAGACAATACACTTTGCCCTATCTTTTATTCTTTTATTTTCATATATATATGTTAATGTAACTTTTTTTTTTTTAATTAGACTGACTTTGTCACTTTCTTGCCAGTCCACAGTATCGAGCCAATGCCGAAGGCAAGTACCATGTTAGATATAGTAGTGGCCTGATCTGGTGTGGCAAATCCTATTTCCATTCTTTAATTTTTAAAAAATATGTCTGTTAGTTTAAAGTCTGATTAACTTAATCCAAACCACAGTAAAATATTGCTAATTTATATTAATTATGTGGTTTGAGTCTGAGTGTAGATTAAACTGCGTCTAAAAAATAAAAGGGTGTATGGCCTTTGGGAATGTCAGTATAATGGTTTAATCAGGTGAATAGGTTTAATTATTTATTATTTATTATTATTTATTATATTATTTAATTATAATTAATTATATTCAGTCACACTAGTAAATTGCAGAACCCAGCAAAAGATAATGCAGTTTATAGGATCACTGGTTTGAGTTCAGCCCATATACATCATTCAGGAGTCTCTGATCTGTAAAGTAATATTTGCAGCTGCCATTAAAAAAAAACAACCAAACTGCCTGAAGGCACATTTTAGTGGTTCAGCCTCATTTCCCAGCGCTGATACTTGGTTTTAGTCAGAGCACTGACTGAGTTCTGTCACAGAGGATCTGTCAGGTGCAATGTACCTACCCTCTGGGTCTGGATAACCCTAAATTTGTATGGCTAAAACCCATCTCGAACACAGAAACAGAAATCAATGGGTTAGTCAATTCTCTGCCTCGCTTGTTGTCAGTTAAAGGGCACTGTACCCTGCGTTGTAGTAGGGGAATAATTTGGATATGTTTGTTTTTTGAGGACAATACAGTCCTATTTTTCAAAAAGTTCATTCAGTAGTGGAGTTGGTTCCCTTTTAATATTTTGCGTTATTGTTGTTGATATCTTAACAAATATAAAATGACTGGCCAGTTAAGAGACTCTCTGATTTTAAGTGGTTAGTTGAGGAGGTTGATGGTAATTCATGCTCCATTGTAGATGTTACCTTTGCTGTCAAGATATAACTTAACCACGCTTGACAGTGGCTTACGTTGAACATGATTTCAGACACTCCTAGAACTGCCTGGGGAAGTTTTCTGATTAGATAGTGTTCTATCTTGAGAAAAAGCCCTTTTCAAAATTCTTATGGCCCAAGAGACTATAACCTTCCTCTTTCTCACTGGAACTGTGATGTCTGGTTGTCTTTTTATACCAGCAAATGTGTTCACTTTGTGCTCCTTCCAACCTGCTGCAGATACATTCACTGGCAAGATAATTAGGATGTGTGGATTATGGAAAAGTTGATATTTAAAGACAATAAAGCAACTATCGTGGCTTACCACAAGGAGGTAGATCTATAGAGTAGACTCATGAGGACTGCAGGTACAATCAACACCAGGGAAGCAGCAATTTGAGTAAAACCAAAGAAGAGCTTGACTTTTTGCTGCTTTTTTATGTAAATGGTATTGCTAAGATGTAGGGGGGCAAAAAGCAGATAGCTGGGCATAAGAAGAGGAAATATATCTTTCTCTTGGGAAAAAATGAAGTAGCTTTAGACCAAGTTGCAGTCTCATCTGGTACTTTATGAAGGTCATCATGCATCGGTATTTATAGCAGGGTTCCCTCCTTTCCTCCCCTACACGCACATATGCTCACACTCGCTCTTTTTAGCAACAAGCCAAGGCTTGGAAAAAGTAATGACTGGCATTCCTGAATCCAAGATGGAGACCTTTCCTTGTAGCGTTACTTCCTGTAAAGCTGAAGAATCGTTACACGGGATCATGAGGCTACTGAAAATATAAATGATTTTACTTCATGTACCCATAAATATTAACATTCTTAATGGATTTTTTTCCCTCCTATCCGGACAGTATAGTCATATTCCAATTGCATTGATAAAGTTACAGAGCAAGAGAGGTACTGAATGGTCAAATCTGCAGACCCTCCAGATCTTTGTAACCAAGCTTCATTTAGAGAAAAGGACCCACTTAATGGTTAAATTCTTTGATGTTATCCTTTCTGTGGGGTGTGTTGCCTAATCCAGAGTTCCAAAATGGGTGGCATCTGTGTGCTATTGCTGAAGGAGCTCAGAACAGTTCTGGTACAGCTGAATATGAAGTTCAGTCAATTACAAGTTAACATTCTTATAATGCCAATTAGGTTTGTACTTAGCAGAAATTAGTATCTTGGAGAAAAAAAGTGATTTTAAAAAATGGGAAAGTAATCAAATTACACTTTGAAATTCTGTGTGCTTTGCTTCCGTGTGATAATTGCATCAGTGCTGTTTTCCAGTGGTATGTGCCAGAGGAGCTTTCTGTCCTCAGAAGAAAACTGTGTGCATTTGTTCCTTTTGTCCCCTTCCCCAGCCCAAGGCACAAAGGCAGATGGGGGTAAGGGTTGAGGGCTATGGTATTCTTGTATGTTGTATACTCAGGAAAAAAAAATCCCTTCAGTCAAATGTTCATGCAGTTAGTTGAGGACATTTTCTGAAGATTTAAATTTGCTCTTTCTTCACTCATGTAGCTTTTTCCCCCTCTGTTTTCCATGAGTAGGTTGTCTGAAGTCATGTGTACTGTGTATTTTATAAATGCAGACTAATGTAGTTAGTAAGCCTTTTCTGCATTTGTCAAGGAGGTCTAACTGAAGGCATGCATTGAATAACTTTCCTAAATATTTACCAAAATTATGGATTACCAAAATTTTGGTCATCTACTGTAATGCTGAAATTGACTAACAACCTTAAGGACGGAAAACTATGGTAGTCATCTAAGCCAATTTAAGTTGGCTGAAAGTGAAACATTATAGGTGGTATTGGAAAAAATACAATGGAGCAATGTGGGTTTGATTGATTTATATTATTCTTGACAGGTAAGTGATGCTGCTTTTGCATCATCACATTCCCCTCTTGCTTTCTTGTATCATGTTGACTTGTGAGCAACTGCATTTTTACTTGAAAGTAAACATTTCATTGCTCTTTAAGTCCTGTTTGTGCAAAGCATGCTTTTAATGAGCATGGGCATTTAGCTGTAACAGATTGAAAACAGGAGGACTCTCACAGTAGAAGAATTTGTATTTTGAAAACTTGCCCGCTACTATCCTTTGTTTATGACGCTGTGGTAAATTAATGCACTGTTACAGCTCTGGCTTCTGCTTGTGGCTGGGCTTTTTTGGTTGTTGTTTGGGAGGGGAATTGACTGTTATTCAAGTGATATATCCATTATATTCATATATAGGAACTGTTAAGTAAGATACTTTCACCTTCGACTAGAATTTAATGTGTATGTTAAATGGCAAAGGAAATTGAGGTGCAAACAGTCATTAGGAGGCATCAGGAATGAAAACACTCAAAGCAGAAATGGAATCAAATTGATTTTCAAAAGTGGCTTGAAGAAGATGTTCTCTGTTAACTATGGAGAAAAAACAGTTTGATTTTTAAACCAGTTTCCAGGCTGCTTTAGTGTTTTGTCTTTTCCATAGAACTCTTCCACTGTATTTTCTTAAAGTACATCTTTCAGCAAGCTGTTCCAGCATGGTTTAAAATAAGATAACTTACTGCAGCACAATTCGAATGAGGTGTGTTTCTTGCTATATAAAATTGTTCAGCATCCACTCCGCTTTTTCTTTTAAACACAGTGAACAGCGGGCAAAAAACCATGTGGTTGCAAGATATGAGACATCTCAACTGAAATCTCAACCTCAACCCTCTTCATTTTCAGGTGTATAAAAGATGAGGTGAGCATATCAAATGCACAAGTCTTCATTTTGTAGGCAGGTTTTTTTGTTTGCAGTGTGTTTGTGGATTGGCTTCATGAAGATTCCAGGAAAGCTGGAATTGAGATATTTAAAAATGATAGTATTGCTTAATTTCGTGGCCTTGGATAATTTTCCTAGAAAACTATGAGGGTTTTATGCATTTTTTTCACCTTCATAGTGGTATCAATATTGATAGCAGGCTGATTAAGTACATTTTTAGCCGCTTTGTAGTGTTCAGAAAGCAAAGGGAGATAATACCACTGAGGTTTAAAGATCGCTTTGTGAAATGGCTCTAAACTGACAAGTAATGATTTGTTGTCTTTGACATCTGTTACATAAATTAATACAGCTGAACGTAATCAACTAAAGGGAATGTTGCTCCATCAGTCTCCCTTTCCCTTTGCTTTCCAAATACTCCTTGGAGAGACAGTTTGACCATAAACTTTTCTCCAATTGCCTTGTGATTTTTTTTGCATAAATCTTCATGTAGGTATATGTAATGCTTTTCCATCTCAATTTTAAGCTAGTATGAGTGTATAACTTGCTTTGCAAATAGAAGTACCAAAATAAGCATACTGTATTCTGCATTGTCACTGGAGGAGTATTGACCTTCCCTGAAGGTGTTGGATTTGAACACTTCTGGCAACATAAAACAGATAATATAAAATCCCTCATTATGTCTCTCAGTGCTGCATTTCCACACTCTTGGAGCTTGGTCTGATAATCGCAGCACTTTTGATCCATAAAGAAAAGAAGTCAAGGTAATATGAAAGATCTGAATAGCAAGTCAAATGTCAGGGAGTAGCAGTCCTACATGGAGCAGTCCTGTTGCATTCTTGTGGTGGTGAAACCTGCAGGGCCCCC
Source organism: Edolisoma coerulescens (assembly GCA_013397115.1). Lineage (NCBI taxonomy): Eukaryota > Metazoa > Chordata > Aves > Passeriformes > Campephagidae > Edolisoma > Edolisoma coerulescens. The sequence goes on from VWZW01002015.1 coordinate 2,653,626, forward strand.
GAGGAGCTCCAGTCATGGGAAATGACCTCAGTAGACCTGGAGGTCACCAGAGACCATTGTGGTACAATCGTCCTGCTCCCAGCACTGTCAGACAGCCACCAGGATATGGCGTCTGTTTGGGCAGGGGAAAAGGAGAATCTTCACAGAGCTCTGCCTCTGGCTCTGTCACTGTAAGATTTTGCATCAAGGTAATTTTTTATTAATGGACATTCCATGCATAGATGGTGATTCCAGACACCACATTATTGTGGTGACACCACATTATTGTATCTATTGTATCTATTCCGACATATTTCGGTTCTTGTACATATTATGTTCATATGGTGATAAATAAATATTCCTGATTTTGAGCTACAGCTGGAATTCGCTAGTCCTCAAAATATCGGGTACAGTAAGTTTGCTTGCCACAGAATTAAACAACTACTAAATTGAATGGTGCTGAACTGAAGTTTGTCTACAGCTTTAGTATGATTAAGGCCTTTCTGATTGGGTTTCTCAGCTTGGTATTAATACCATATGAGGGATTAGTCCAGCCCTGAAGCAAAGCCCATGTGAAGTAAAAACTGTGATTTCTTGATTTAGCTGCAAGGACGTTAGTCCTCACTCTCCTTTATGCCTCTGAACCAGTACTTCTGTTAAAGAGGGAATGCATAAGAAGTGTAGTGCATAAAAACCCACAAAGTTTTGTAGGAAAATAGTCACTCAAGTAAGAGAATACACTGAGGCAGGGAAATTAAGTGATTACTCTGATTTTCAGATGTTTCAGTTCTAGCTTGGCTGAAGGAAATTAGAAAATTCCCATTCAATTGTTTCCTTTTTAATAAATGTCTCATGTTAAACATTCTTTCCTTCTCCTTTGTGAAAATACAATTTTAAGATAGGCCATATGGTAGTATCACTAATAGTTGTTAACTGTATGAGGGTGTATACTAATAAAATGTGTTGGATTCCTGTGGTGGCCAAGTTATGCTCTGTCTGTAGAGTAGAGCATGACAAAAGCAGTGGGCTTTTAGTGAATGTCCTGCTGTTACCTTCCCCTCCCTATGAGCACAGAAGGGAAACTGCTGCTTTTAAAACACCACCCACAGATTGAATTTTCTACATTACAGAATTTCAGCAACCTATTATCTGTTTCGGTAGCTGTCGGGGTATTGACTGTTAGCATTTATAATGCAAAATGAAAAACTGTATCATTATAGACTTGTCAAAAAACTGGAAATCTACCTGAAGTTAAAAAAGCAAAGTGTAATTAGATGTCTCAGTGATCTGCACAGCCTTTCTTTCTCCTTCATTGTGGTTTTTTTTTCTGTAAAGTGAAAAGAGGCAGCAGCATCTTTGCAAAGCAAGCCCAAACTCCAGTAACAGTCTTTGTTTTCCACTGAGGTGCTGTGTAAGTTTGTAGATCTTCGAGTCAGCCTAAGGCCGGGCTGAGAAAACAGTCATCTCCTCAAAGAACAAGAAAAGTCAGGAGTATTTGTCTCATCTAGTATTATCTATGCGGGCAGGAGTGTGTGTGCATGTGTTTGTTTTAAGACTGAATAAGGGGAAGAGCCTCAAATTGTCTCTGAGACTCGAGTGTGATGAGTCCACAAGATGGTAGAAGAGTGGTGCTTGGTTCCTCATCTACTGCTGGATCTCTTGGTTTCAGTAATGCAAGGGAATCTGTTTTCAGCACTCCCACACGATGGTTTCTGTGTTGCTGTGGCAGCAAAGCAGGGTGAGAGTTGGCTTCTGAAACAGGCACGCAAGGGGTTCTGCAGTGAAAAAAGCAAGGCAGCGATTAGTGCGTCACCAGATTCCTGCTTGTTCTCGCGAAGAGGTTGTCATCGTCAGCCCACTCACCCCTTTGTGAGCCTTCTTGAGCTGGCTTTGAATAAAGAGGCTTTGTGAACGTACTTGTCAGGGAATCAGTCTTCCCTTCAGCACCACGAAGAAATACTTCTGTGTGGTCACCATGCAGGTCACAAAATATCAAGCTCTTATCAATTTCTATTTTTAAAAAACAGCAAAAATCCCACCCCCAAACAAAACAAACAAAAAAAAGAAGTTAATAGAAACATCGATTTCCTGTAGCATCTTTGTCCCACTTCCCTGGAGAGGAGCAATGTGGGAAAGAGCACTTTGGCTAGGCATGCCAGTTTGCTTGGCATGAGGAGTGTTGAGAACTGAGAAACTTTTCCCATGTCTGACTGTAGTCTATTCCTTCAAACTCCAGGAGTGCTTGTCATCCTTTTTTCCTTACAAAACTTTAGCCAGTCACCTTCCCACCTGCCTCTTGATTCCAAATCTAGGCAGGACCCAGGCTGAAAATGGGAGAGGTCTGGTCACTTGGTGAACTTCATGGCCCATTTTACTACATTAAAACTATTATGAAAGTGGTATTCTTGGAATCAAGTTTCATACACATCAGATGATTTAGGGGTTTTTTTATTACTATTTTTTAAAGATCAATTCCTGTGAAGAAATTATTGTAGAATTTTTCAAACCAGATGTAAGTAAGAATAATTTTAAATACCTGGATTTTGTGGGTTTTGAAGTTCTTTGGTAAACTATGAGTTTATTGTGTGTGTTCTGTTTGAAAACACAGGTTGATTAAATCTTCATGTTGTGGTGTATAAAACTTGAATTAATCTCTGTTTAATAATAAGCTATCCTCACCAATGGCAGTTGTGAATCTCTCAAAAATCCCAGTATAGTAAAAGCCAAAATACTGCAAAGGAAGCTTATGAGTCTATAGAAGGTATGTATTATACCTAATGCTATTCGCACTTCTGGTGCTGTTGGCCTTGGAGGTGTTATCCATGTGCTTGAACCTTAAAAATTTGGTTTTCTGGGTGTTTGTTTATGGTGGTCTATCAGCTGGACATGAGTAGGGTATAGAACCAAACAGCTGCCTGGTAAACCCTCTTTATTTTCTGTGTGGTCTCTGGTACTTCAAAATAAAATTGTCTTAGTGTTAAGAACTACCTACTTTCTTCCTGTACTAACCTTTGAACTATTTACTACTAGTTTGTTAGATGTATAAAGGCAGAGCATTCAAAAATAGCCTAAACCTACACTCCAAATGCTGCTTGACTTTTTCTCCAAGGTATGCTGATGTCACAGGAGCATGAACCCTTACAGCCTTTGGAATCATGGAGGTGTGTGCAGACTACTCAGAAAACTTCATTTTCTGGACTTGCTAAAGGTTGCGGTTTCTGAAGTAGCTGAATGTGCAAGTGTCCTTTGCAACAGCAGTGAGCATTCCAAATAAAACTACTGGAAAATTCTTGTGTAAAAGCTAGCAAATATTTTTCCGTCCACAAGGAACGTAATTAAACTAATTTAAGAATATAAAAATAATCTGTAGACATTTAACTTCAGAGGAACCCACAAAGATTTTTGGAGGCAAGGCAGGATATAAAAAGCAGCTATGACACACAGTTTGCATTTAAGCATACTATTTTACTAGTTTTCCCTTTGGATATTGCTTTTTATATGATTGCTGATGTGTATAGATGTCCTCCACCACTGTCCATCTCTCCCGAGTGACAAATCTTTTCCATTGGACTTTATTTTTCTTTTTTTTTTCCCATAAAGCAGTGTGCAGATTGTCTTCTAGCACTTGCGTCACTACTTAACCTATGGTTTGCTTAAGTGTTTGTAAGAGCCATGCTAGTGTTAGATGCCTTTCTGATTGCAGCTTGCTCTGGTTTTATCTTGCGAGTGTCCCAGATGCTGAGTGCTGTCACACAAGCTATGCCAAAGAAGAAGGGGCTCACCGTGTGCTTTGCGGTTCTGGGTAGGGTGGGACTCAGATGGGTTAGAGCCATTTCAAAATTCATATTGTGGAAAACAAGCTGCAGAAGTCAGAGGGGTGGGCTTACTCCTAGGTGTTCTCCCAGCATGGGACTGGGATCTGTTGAAGCAGTGCATCCAAGTCCCAGAGCCAAGGTGTTTCCCTGGATCCCATAGCACAAGACTGGAGTTGCTGTTTTGCACAGCTTTGGTGGTTTCAGGGCACGATGTTCGGTATTCCATCCTCTGCCCCCAATACCCTGCTGCTGGTTTTGATGCTTGTAGGGTATGAATTCAGTGCTGGTGTGAGTTGCTCTGTGCCTCTGAGGGGATGGGTGTAATAGTCCTGCAAACCCTGAGCCGCATCACAGCACAATGTGTGGGTAGGCAAGTGTTCGCATCTCTTAGCTCGTCTTGACTGCTCTGACAGGAGAGAGCAGAGCCTGTGATTCTTCGGTCTCCCCTCCCTGCCTCAGTTCCTTGCCAGCTGGCTGACAGCCCTGGGGTGGTGGGCTGAGGGTGGTCTCTGTGCGAGGGAAGAGGCAGAAGTGACCCATATGCTGGTGCTGGAGTGGAGCTGCCCTGGTTCTGTGACCTGGCTCCACAATGGCTGCGTACAGCCCTTGGACCAAAGTGTCTCGGCATGCAGCTGTGATGTACTTACTCTGCAAATCAAAGGGAGCGGCTTGAAATACTCAACTTCTCTTTTTCCTCCCTTCCCCCGCCCAACACCCCCATATCCAGGGGGAGATGATACTTTGCATATACAAAGCCCACATGCATAGGAGGATCTTAAACTTGAACATCCAGCTGCTGTAATAAATAAAATGTAGCAAATGATCCCAAAGAGAAAGGAGAAATGGGAGTCAAAAGGCCAGCGTATTCTGGCCCATAGCAGGTGTTGTCAGTATCTGGGCTGGACGTGCTGGAAGGGGAGCGAATCTTGGATGGGTCAATGAAGTGTGCACGCCCAAGCCTGGGGGATGGGGCAGCTTCCCCAGCAGAGCCTCTGGCTGCCGGCAGGGAACACAGCTGTGTGCTGCCCGTGCTGCCTTACACCTCCATCCCAGGGACCTTGGCACATAAGGAAAGTGGAGCGATGGGTGTATCAGCGAGCAGGGCCTGTGGCATCATGTAGGTGTTAGTCTTTCACTGCCGCACCAAGGAAGAGTTTTCTCTGCACCTTGCTTCTCTGAATACTTTTGGATCCATTTTAAGGCCAGTCTGAGTAAGAGCAAATAGCAACACTCAGTCTAGAGCTGACGGGAATTACTGGAATGTGATAAGGACTCAAAAAGGAAGGAGAGTCCAGTATTCAGGGAGAAAAATCCATTTATGGGTTTTTTTTTTAACTCCAGGAACATGGAGGGACAACATCTGTGGACCTGTGACTTTCCTGTAAGCATCTCTCCTCACTCTCGTTTCCCTGTTGCAGTGAATGGAAATTGTCCACCTCTTCCCTGTCTTCCTGTCCCCTCCCATTTTACCCAGGCTGACAGACATGGCAGGTAACCAGGCGGGCTCCCGGCTGTGTTAGCTGCGTGCCTCTCGTGTTAAGGTCCATTTACTGCTTTTCCCAGCTCAGCCCAAAGGCCTTTCCTTTCACAAGGATACATTCACTCATCTTTTTTTATCTAGTAGGAGGTGAAAGTCCCACTGAACATGAAATATTTTGTTGATTCTCTGCAAGCTACAAAACTGTTAGAATGAATTTATTAATAGGCTTTCATTTAACTCATACAAAAGCTAGATGCTGCCCTCTCTTCATTACATTTTCACTCTCTGTTATTGTACACTTTTTCTTTCTCTGAGTTCAGAGCTCCTTTTCCTAAATAGAAAGGACTATTTGTGACTTTCTTAAGAAACCTAAGCCAAGAAGCGATCCCACTGCCATTTTGATAGACTTCCTTCATCATTCACCAGTAGTTATTAGCCTTTTTGCTTTTATAGATCCTGTTTAAAATATATTTTAAAATCCAGTAACAGTAAAAATGGCAGTATAACACTGGTGAGCCTCATGACTTGCTCTTTTTCAGGTGTCATTTATGACTCTTTTGATGTAGTCTGTAGGTTCAAAGGCCTTGTATGGAGCCTGAAAAAAACTGCCATGGGAGGGGAAAAACTGAAACAGAATGGCAGGTGATTGCTTTCTTCAGAAGGGAGTAGGTCAAGTCCCATCTGTTAACTGTTGCAATTGAGTGATAGGCAAGAGCAATTTGGGCTGCCCACACAAAATGACAGGAAAATGCTACTTTAGTGTGAGTCTGCTGGAACCTGCATCCTCACCCCGGAGGAAGGAGCTCCAGGACTCTGCTATACCAAGGGGCCTACTCGCTGCTCTGACCTTCATGATCATACCACGTTTCAGATATTCAAGGTATTTTGCTACATGCTTTCGGGCTTCTTGTAATTCTGGGTTTGATTGATTTGGCAGAAAGGTTTGGTAACTTCACAACTGAGCTGTTACAGTTGCTGGATTCAGTGTGCCTGCTGTCACTGCAAGTGATCTAAAAAGGATGCATATTCTCAGAAGGACGCTTTTGGGGGGTGAAGTAGCAAGGGTTGCAACAAAGTTGTTGAAAAATTAAAACTGCTATTTTAAAAAGTAATTTCAAATTTCTGTACACTTTGTAGAATTAACTTCTGAAGCCTGTTTTTCTCTGCATGTTGATATAGTCTCATGTGAAACTTGGAACGGTTTGTCCTAAACTGTTGCAGAGAGAGCCAAAGTAAAGTACAAGTGTTCTGTTGTTTTGTTTTTTAAACTGTGGTAGGTCTTCTACTTAAATGTATTTGCTACCACTGCTACTTAAATAAAATGAAGTTTGAACGAGACATACTGCTCCAGTGTAAATCAATTTATTTCAGGTTATTACAGTTAATTGCATTTAGCAGAGCTTTCTCTATTTTCTTTTTAAAAAAATGTGTATTAGTAAGTGGTGGCGTCTTGGAGCATGAGAACAGCAGGACAAAGGTACCTAAATATGAAACAAGGTGTTTCACAAGCAGTTCTGAAAATTAATAGCTGAGGGTCTAAATACATCACCTTATCCAAGTTATTTCAGCAGCAGGTCATCAGGCCAAAGAGGTGGCATTTTTAAGGCAAGTCAGTCTTTAGCACAAGAGCAGAAAGTAGCCCAGACCAGGATTCCTGGGTGAGACTCTCAGGTATGAGCACATTCTTATGCTGCTCCGGGGACCTAGGGTGGGGAAAGATGCTGTGCAATGGCTCTGCCTGACAGAGGATTCTTGGCTTGGAGTGCAGCTGCCTTTCACAGACCCTTTCTGCATGTGATGTAGCCTGGGCAGCAGAAACGGGAGAACTATCAAGGTGAAGGCCACATCTTCAGAGTCCAGGCTTTGTTACTGCTAATGTAACAGGCAATCCCCAGGGCACTTTGCCAGGAAGCCCCTCTAATTTGTGGAAAAAGATAGGCATGGTGCAAAAGTAACTTAATGCCTGTAGAGCCATCTGCTTCTACCACTGTCTGTGTTGACAGCGAGTTTAACACTGCATCCCTAAGTGGATCATGAAATCTCACCCGTTCTGCTTTGCAGTTACCTATTTGATTTTCTAAAAGTCCTTTCTACCAAGGGAATTGGAGCAGTGGCTCTCAAAAACACTTTGGCTGAGGTTCCTAGTTAAAAAGAGATTTTAAGAAATTCCACCCACTGCATTGCAGTTTTAGCATGGCAGTAACAAAAATGAATTTCTGAACCAAACTCCAAAGTAGGCAGCCGTGTTTTATATGGAAGCATATCCATTGAAAAGGATATGGAATGTATTTTGCCTGGCTTTGGTATTGCAGCTAACATAAGAATCATCATGTTTTAAAGGAGTAGCTGTACTTAGCTGAATTATTATCTTGCTGTTAGGTGCTATTTGAGACCCCAAGCATTTTGGGCTCCATGTGAATGTAACTACAAAATAATTTCAGCCTAATTTTAATATTCATTTAATGGCTAGAAAGATGAACTTAAAGTGCAGATATTAAAGGTTGTCTCACATTAGCTGATAATAATTCTTACTTGCTTTTTCTTTACTTAACTACCCGCTCAGATGGGAGTATCCGATTGAATGGTCCAAAGCGGAAGTTAAAATCCTTCTTGTTCACGTTGAACATTCGAGTAACTGTGCCATTTCTGTGAGAAACTTGGGTCTGCAGATAAGCTGTTTTAAGTTGCCACTTAAGATAATTGGATTTTTAATTATTTTGTTTCTCCTATATTGCATCCACATGTATGTGGGTACAGGACATTAATGTGCCTGTAGAATTTTATTGTAACTAAATAGAATCAGAACTGTCGCCGTTTTGCTGCGGTGTTTGTTGCTGATCCTGTACTAGAGCAGTGGACCCAAAGTCCTTTTTTCTTTATAAACATCTAAGGCAACTGAACTGGTTTGTTGGCATCCTTGCAGCAGACCTTTGGTTCCTACAGGATGGGTGCTGCAGGGTTTCCTAACCTCTCCACTTCCTGTGCTCTTTACAGGGGTGCATATTGTGCTTGGCCAGCTGATGGCTGGAAATCCCTGTCATGCTGTTATGGTAGCACAAGGCTGGCTGGGAATTCAGGCTGGCTTTGAGCGGTAATAGCAATCTACTGTCCTTTTTTCCCTTCCCTTAAGTAATTTGCAACCTCAAGAGAACAACTGACCACTTGGGGCGTTAAACCTGTTGTTGAAATAAATAAATCAGCCTTCCTGTATAATTGTGTGCTGCAGATTGTGAGTGTATATACACAAACACACATCCTTTCAGTTGTGTGGGTTGGGGTTTTCTTCCAGAATCTTAGTGTGAAGAGGGACAAAAAAAGTAAAGAGCAATTTTGGTTTAGACCATATGCTCAGCAAAGCAGAAAGACTACCTTACTTTTGTATTGTGGAATGTTAATTTCCCAAATCTCAGGTCATGTTGAAATTATGTGACCTTTAAAATTAAATGTATAGTAATTTAGAGAAGTCAAAATGTCAAAATAATACCGAGCATGAAGTGACACTGAATATGTTGCTAAAAATTGGTATTTATAGATTTCTTACAGCTGCTAAATTCAAGAAAGGAAGATGAGGAATCTGTATCTCTATTTTACATGTTTACAAGAAGGTTAGCACTCCTGTTATACTCACTGGAATTGTATTTATGACTAAATATGGTAGAATATGTTTTAAATTTATTGGACTGGTTCCTTTAAAGTAATGATTAACTGTTGAATACTGTAATTTTTCTTAGCAGTTCCTTTGTAAGTGTGAGAACAGAATAAATTACAAATGAACAAAGAGGAGATATCCCTGGATGAAATACATGTTTTCTTAACTTCAAGAAAGTATCTGTAAACTTGGTTTTTGAATGGATTTCAGGGAAGTGATATGGACTGGTACTGTCAAGGAAACTTTTAGGTAAATGCTGTCATTTTTAGTGTGATAAGCTGTACCTTGTGTTTTCAGTGTAACTTAGCATACGTGTGTGTATATAACATACATGAACCTTTTATCTGCTAATTATAGAATCTTTAAGGTTGGAAAAGACCTCTAAGATCGTCAAGTCCAATCATTAACCAGGCACTGCCATGTTCATCACAAAACCATTTCCCCAAGTGCTAACATTTATTCTGGGCACAATGTATAATAGAGCCTATTTTCCCCTTTTAGAAGTTGATTATTTGTCTCGTATATGTCCTTTTTCATTTGCATCCCAGCAGATTCCCCCAGCACATCCTGTTAATGCAGCTTCTGTGTATAAGTTTAGCCTCTGTATGATTTGGTTATTTAGAAAGGCCTTCCTCCTGCTTCCCCCGTAAGCATTGTTTGCACGCAGTAGATCACTTTGCAAACTGCAAAGCTGTTTGCAAATCACTTTGCAGCTGTTTGTTTAAACCAGTGTAATAATACTTCATAATGCTTGCTTAATGCATAGACTAAGTAGCCTACAAAATATTCATGTTGCTGTCTGTGCCAAGGAAGCAGAGCATGCCGCTGGAATGTTTGTATCTGCTTGTAAATGGGAAAGTGGCCGTATTTGTCAAATGGAAAACACCAGCAGCCCTGTGTGATAGTGCTACTTTTAGGCAGATGTGTGTTTTGTAGCACAAGTATAAGAAACAGACGAGGTAAAATGAAAGAATTTGAGGGATTCTGTGCTGAGGGAAAGAGCTTGAGCAGAGTGCTGTTTACAGCTATAAATATCTAGAATGGGCTTATGCCAGAGTAAAAGCAATAACTCTTTTATGTTGTCAAATGGACAAACTAGTAAATAATACGAATATTTTCCAGAAGCTTGTATGCTCTGACTGGGCTCTATTAGGTAGGCCATGTGTGTAATATCAAGTTTACTTATTTGAAGATATGTTTAACATTACAGCTGATTTTTGATTTTGCACGATAAAAATTATACCAAAGTCACAATGCCAATGTAATTTGTACTTTGTTAATACAAAATACATTAACAACAATAACAATCACTACACCAATATGTGGCACATGTTCTTGTTCTCTGTAATACACTCACCATCTTGATGCTGGCCATCACCAGCTGCTGAGAAGAAATACATGGGTTGAAATGAGCCCACAGCTGTCTTTGTTTTTATTTATTTATGTTGCTAATTGTTCAGTTCTTACACGCTTTGCTGGTCTGAGCCATGTATATATGTCTTCCCTGGGCTAGTATGGGAGACATTCTCACTTTTTTAGTGAACTTGGAGAAAGATTTGATCCACTCAGCTGTGGTGTAGTCAGTTGATTCACTCAAATGACATAGCTGTTCATGTAACACAGAGGCCACCCTCGGGTGCCATTTGTGTTGAGATACAGTCAGCCCTGTTTGCAGCAGCTGTGGTCAGTCCCACCCTGCATTATTGCCTGAGCTTCAGGGTACGTAGCCCTTGCCCATCTCCTCTCAGCTTTCCTCTGCCCTTTGTTGGCCAGTCACAGCATTTTACATCAAGATTGATTTCTAAATGGAACAGATAATTCACTGATTTGTTTGATCAGCTGTGATTCGTTGGTTTTTAGCATTTTGATTTGTGAACCCCAGGAGTCCTTCAGTAGAGTGTCATCCCTTTCAGACGCCCCCCTTATATAGGCAATTATATATACTACTAAACAAACATGCTGCTCCCAAGTTACTTTCACCCTTTCCCAAAGCCTGGTTCGCAGACCTCCAAACCTTCGTTTCTACCTACAGGGGTAGTTATGGGACTGTGATAAGCAGCTCTGGGAATCAGAGCTGCAAAGTGACCAAGAAATACAAAGGTATTCTCCAGTGCTCTTCCCATCTTGGAAAGCAAGATAAGGTGTGTGAGCAGCATGTCAAACCCTCATTGTCACATTGTGGTTTTTATATACAATGAGTCTAAGAAAGATGAATGTTGCAAATGTAACTGTACTTTTCCATTATGATTGTGAATTTGTGGAAGAGCCAATAACTTCTGATTTACATAATTGACTTCCAGTGTAGGGGAATAGAAAGTAATTTTTCAAAATTCACAGTTTTAATCTGATTAGAAATTTTCTCATGAAATCATAATGGCCCTAAAAATTAATCCCCTGCCAAGAATTAAGATCACCGTGGCTATTATGGTAATTTAAACTGATGCAAGTTTTGGTTGCTGAGTCAGTTATGTATGCTCTGTATATATATGCAGTCATTGTAGCTGAAGTATAGACAGTACAGCAGCCTGGTTCAAAAATATTAATTGAAAAATTAATTGACTTGGATCAGACGGCTTCTTCTATGTGACTGAGATTGGATGAAAGAGAAAACAAAGTGTAAGGATAAATGGCCATGTATTAAGCTGGGGTTGCTTTACAGTGTTAGGGTGAAGGGAACTGTAATGGGTCCTATTTAAAGTTTTTATTCATTATCTAGAAGAAGACATAGATCACAGGTTAATTAAACTTTTAAGCTATTCCAAATGAGGAAATAGAAATATTGTTTTGAACAGAAAAATCTCAAAAACTTGGAAGTACATATTTTTGGAGGATAGGAAAATTTCAATGTAGACAAATTGGGTGGCATTTAATCCTGGTGCTATTGTGACAAAAGTCACAGGAAGTGGCATGTAGAGATGTTAATAAAAGGAAGCTTTTTAGGGTTGGGAGGAAACAACAGTAACCTCCTCCATCCACCCAGTTGCAAATACCAACTGACTAGAGGTTTTTGGGTGTTCAAGAGCAATTGCAAACACTGTGTAATGCCTATGCAAATGTCCTTGCTGCCAGTCCTTTCCTGCCATTGTCACAAGCATCCTGTCCTTATAGAGCCAGGAGATTTTAGTGCTCTGGTGCCAGTATGCAGCAGTAGAGGTTGGGAAGTTATTGAAGAATCAGTATGGGATTTGGGATAAATGCAGAATAAAGGTTTACTGCAACTGTACATGCCAAATACTGACCTTAAGTTTTCCTAGGTCAGGAGATGGACAGGTACCCTTCCAAAGTGACTGTAGGGGTGCAGCAGAGCTGACTGAATTGCCTGTGAACCAGCAGGGGTGGTCCTAAATCCGTTTTCCTCTGCCAGTGTTGCACTTGGCCACCACTCTCCACCCCCACACCTGCCTGTTCTGCTGATTTTGGCACCTGGGGCTGTGTTTCTTCAGCAGTTCAGCCTGATAACCAGGCATGGAGCCACTCGGTTTGGTAGGCTGGTGCAGTGCTGGGTTAGTAAATGCAACCAATGCAGCAGCAGGTCCAAGGAGAAGTGGGATAGCCCAAGAGAAGGAGCAAGAGTCCACAGCCAGGTGACAGAGGTGGGGAGGGAAGGGATGCTCCTGGTTTTGCTGTGGAGTAGCTGAACAGTACTGCACTCCTCATCACTCTGCAGAGCTCTGCTCAGGCTGGCTGGGTTGGAGGAATGAAATGGTTACTGTGTGTGGCTTCACCTATGATTTAATTTTCCTATCTGCCAGCTGGGGATAACCTCTTCAAGGAATGAAGTGATTATAAATCGACCGTTGAATTATTTGAAGAAAGGGAACGTGCAAGTGCCTGGATAAAATTGTAGTACAATAGTTCACCTCTGTATGTGCATGAGCTTACGTCAGTGGAGCACTGAGATGAAAGTGGGAGTTTGCGGTGCAGGCTGCAATGGGAATGTAGGGAGGCACTTGAGATGGGTTTGTTTGAATTGTTCTGGTGGTTTGTTTAGAACCAAACAACTCAAGTAAAAATGCCTTCTTCCAAAGTGATATCTAGCTTTGCTTTCACAACAGGCTTTGGAAATTAGAGATTTAACCGAAGATTAAAGCTGCTTGAAAATGAGCAGAAAAAAAAAAGTGCTTGTCTCCTTACTGCCCCATTGAACATACATTGGATCACTTAAACATAGAATACATCTGCTTTAAATTGCTTTCATCAGATGCATACTTTTATTAATAGACTTAGGATAAAGTTGTTCTGATAAAATGTAACACGTGCCTTTGTGGCTAAGCAAATCCAAGCTTTCCCTTTCTGCCCTCCCCCAAACTAGACTGGTGGTGCAGTAGATCTAAAGTTGGCTTAAAACCCATGTGAGCTCCGCAGCGGCTGAGCTCGATGTGGTGTTATCCTCAGAGCTGATGTCACAAAATCAGCTGTGGTCTTGAGTCAGTGGAGAACTCTAATGCTGAGCAACTGGAAAATATCAGTGCATTAACTTCTCATTCCATATTGATCCCCAAACAGAGTTTCAAGGAACTCTATTACAAAAAAAAGAGGGTTTTAAGTAGGGATTACTTTTTCATGTCTTGTAAAGAACACATTATGCGTGTGGCAAGCTAAAGCTTTGAAACTCAACTTCCATCTGCGCTCCATGACAGTATTTTATTTAATTCCATGTCTAAGAGACAAGGTTTGGAAATGAAATTAGTTTGTGTCATGCACAGTTCCTGTAGAGATCAAAGGCAGACCTGTTAATGCAACTATTGCTATTCATGAGTTTCATAGCCGTGTGAGTTTCAAGTTAATTATAAATGCTTGTTTAATCACTTAACAATAGGGTATCGGAGTCTCATCTGGGCATAATGCATATAGCTCCCACTTTTTTTAATTAAAGCAAATTCCTACCTTTTTTCCCAAGAAATTAATTTTGGTGGTAATGCTCTAGGCTCTAGCAGGTCAGGATATGCAAATCTTCTTTTACATGTTGGACGGTTGCATGATGAATGTCTTTATTTTATTATCCCATAACTGCCCCTCCCTCCCCTTTGAATACAGGGGTTGTATAGTAGCCTGGTTTTCACTGTATGTGGCATAAATTGCTCTAGTTCATATAGTAGAATTCTTTTTGTGACATTTTACTAAAAATTGTGTGCATTATCCCTAGGAGATAATGCATTTTGAGATAAATTAATGTATTTATCATTTTAGTTTCTGAACAATTTGTTTAATGGATTTTAAACCTGAAGAGGTAAGTAGGGCACCTGCCTGACCTTCATATCACAGACCACTGTGCTTTATTTGAATGTTGAGGATTAAGTCTAATTATTTTAGTTAAGATAAACGATTTCAATCCCCTGGAAATTAAATTCTTGTGCACTAGGGGAACCAGCCACAGTGCCAGCAATGCCTGAGGCACTTGGAGCAGCAAGGAATGTTAGATGAGAAATACGGATGAATCAACTTGAGCTGCAGGGAAGGGTGAACAAGTGCTACCTGAGAGTAGCCTCCTCTACAGTCCTGGATCCTGCTTGTCCGCAGAGATGAGGTGAGCAGAATGCTCTGATCAGACATCATTTAGGGCCTTCTCTGTGTCAGCCAAGAGAGTGGAATATGCAGCTCTCATTGCACCAGATCTCTACTGCTTCTGAGGAAGAGCAAGAGGGAGGAATATAAGAAAAACTCAGAAATCAATCAATTGTGCATGTGGGGAGGAAAGTTCCTTCTTGACTTCTGAGGTGTGGGAGTTAATTATAGTCATCACTCAGCAAGTACTCAGTGTGCAGAGGACCCTACTGATAGTCTTCCCCTCGAGCTCTAAAGTACAAAGTGTTTAGCAAATTCAGATTCCAATGCTAAAAAGAAGCTCCACAAACAACCACTTGGGCTGGCTTCATAAATGTTCTAGAATCAAACATTAATTCTCTTAACTCTTAAAATTAATTGTAAGCCTTAATTAAACAGAACTAAAATTAAAGCTATTAAAAAATATTTTTTTTTCTCTCAGCCTGAGTGAGTCTACTATCTAGTAAGCTTGTTGCTAAGAAATGACACCTGAATTTGCTTAGGTTCAGTGTACAGCTGTTGGCTGTTTCTGTCGGCAAGACTTAAAGGTCCTCAGCTGACTTGATCTTTTGCAGTTTCGTTGTTATGCACAGTGATCCAGCCTTCTCTTGCAAGAAGAGCAGGTCATGTTTTTTAGATGGCCAGTCCCAAGGCTGCTCCCCTGTCCCCTGGGTTTTTATGTGGCTCTTCTCTGAACCCCTCTGCTTTCTAAATCCCTTCTGAATCTGGGTCTGAGAATGAAGCTGTGTTGTGTACTCCTTACTGGATTTCTGACCAGTGCCGTAAAAAACTCTTTTCTTGATGCCAGGACTGCAGCAGCCTTGGTATCATTTGGAGAATTGCTGAACAGGCACTGAGCAGGCCTCCTGTGTCCCACCCTCTGCATGGTTGGGTTCCCTGGAAATCAGTGGTGGACACTCACCCCAGCTGAAACTTGGGTCACCTGTGGTGGCTGGGAAGGTTGTGTAGCACTACTGATTTTCCTGTAATGAGGGCTAGAGCCAGTTCTGAATAGTGGATGTCATCAGCATCACTGTGAATCTTGTTCAAGAACATGTAGTTTGCTATTTGAGGTGCTACTTGAGAACTTACTTTCAGCTGACAACATCAATGAAGATCAGAGTCTATGTGCTTCTGGAGGGATGTTACATGCACGTTTCCTTTTCTTCATGCGAACTTACTCTGCTGCTATTTTGAAGTGTGATTGTCAGTAGAGCCTTGTTGATGCAGCACATGAGAAAGATATGATATGTAAATGCTAGAGTTAGCATCTGTGGCTAAAGCATGGGGAACACTCCTTTTTCTAGGAAAATGTTTTCCTTTAGATAAATGAAAATCCTATTGTTTGGCTGAGGATTGACCTCACACATGGGCAAAAGGTTAAGAGACAGAAAGACTTATCCATTTGGCATGTAGGATTCAAAGCCAGGCATGTTGCCAGTAAGCTCAATCAGACTGGAGGACACAGTTTTACATAAAGTTCATAATGGCATTTTTTAAATGAGCAGGAAGTTTTCTTTTTCTAATCAAAACCTAGATAATTTAAATATATCTTTCTTTGGTAATATCCTGACATTGTCCATGGATAAGGGACCCCCAAAGGAAAAGCTAAGTGATAGCAGCTGCCTGTGTCAGCCTGTTCCCAAAAGAGATCATCTGTCCAGCAGACGTCAGTGGGAGTCTGCCTGACAGAGGGGTGTGTGCACAGAAACTAAATTGCAGGATTGGGATCTAAATAGGATTGTGATCTTTGATTTCCAATCTGTGTCATAACTTTTCTCTGTTCATTCCAATATTTGGGATCTGACAGTTTGCTTTTGTGCAGGTCCCTCAGGATTTTATTTTCTCGGTTGCATTACTGACTTAAAAAAAAACCCCAATAAACAAACAAAACCCCAAACCACCTAAAACCAGCACTTTTCACTTTTCTAGAGTTTGGTTATAGAAGACAGTGATGATGATAGCAGTTCTGAAGGGAACCATTCCCAAACTGAGAGTTCACAGCAATGTAAAGAGCAGTTGTGAGTATAAGAACGGGTTACAACTGCAGAAATAGTTTTCTTAAGGTTAATTGTATTTCAGGCGAGGCAGTAGGGTTCCGAGAGCAGATGGCACAGGAAGGATCACTCAGAGAAAGTTTAAACTTAGTAAAATCTCAAAAATCAGATTAAGAAGACAGATGGGATTCTGGATTGGAATGCTACCATTTAGGGATTTTTTTGTCTTTTTTCATTTGCCCAAATTATAACCTTGAAGATGCTGGAGGTTTTTTATATAGCTTACAATAAATTTAGTACTAGAAAACTGGGCGGAAGTTGCATTTAAGCAGCTATTTTCATGATAACTGGTAGTTTTGGTTTGCACTCATTTGAAAAACAAGTAGGAGGTTATTGTTTAAAAGAAGACAAAGGACTACAACTGTAAGAGAACAGATTTACACTAGACTTGCTTGAGCATACATGTACATCAGCCTTGATCTCTTTGTGGAATTTACCTCTGCATTTGCTGCTTTTACGTGCTCTTTTCCCACTAGCCTCCTTTTCCCACTTTGCTTTGGGATTCTTGAAGCAGAGTTGAAGGGTTGCACTATTTAACATCTGTGAGTGGCCCATTCCTACCTGTGCTTCTAGGCAGGGGGAAACAGGCTTTTTGCCTATCCAGAAAGGATGTCTTTGCCTGTGCTTTATCTTCTGGAAATGACAGTTGTCCTAAGTGGTTCTTGCTTTGGACTTGAATCTTTCCTGTAAGAATATAATGGCAGGACACGCACTGGTGGTGCAGGCAAGTGGCTCTGGCTCTGTACCTGTGCCCACCAGTGCTACCAGCCACCAGGGAAGTACATGCCAGACAGATGAGGTCTGAAAGAGACACATTCACACCACACCAGCTCCTGCCAGGTACATCAGACAGGGCTGTGGCTCAGGCTGTCCTGACTGTGACTGGCTTGTCTGGGGACGTGAGAGACCACAGCTGCCCTGGGTGAGTTCATCACCCCAGGGTCTGTCACCTCAGCCATCTCTGCTTTGCTCTTAAATGAGGAAACATCAGCACTCCTCACCTTTATGTCCCATTGCTTCCTCCAGGACCTCACTAGTAGCACAGAACAAAGCTCCTTCACAACTTAGCAAATACTCCTGCTGTGCATACAATAGTGTGAGAATGAAGCAGGCTTCCCTTTAGCAGTTCGTGTTCTCAGAGTTCATCTTTTGCAGTGCTTTCAGTTCCCCACCTTCATCTGCAGCTGTCCTTCTTCTCTGAGTCCATGTGTCTTTAATTCTGTGTGAGCTCCTTGCTGTGGTGGGCTGAAAAACTCAAGAATGATGTATCTGCTTTATATCCACTGTTTGCTGGAGTACCAACTAAAAAGTTTGCCAGATATTTTAAATACTCCTTAGTTAAAAATAAGTCTTTTAAACACCTTCTAATTGATTTCATCTAGTATGCCTAGTCTTTCAATCTAAGACCTCCCTATTAATTAGAGATCAGACTGATCTTGGGTCACTTGTTGTCCTTACTCTGCTGTCTTATTTCCCTTCTCCAGTTCTCCTGATCCTCAAGAAGTGCCTGAATATATCCTAATGATTCTGAAGTTTGCTGTCTCTTTTTATAGGTTGTTCTCATCACGTCACTGTTTGAGAGGATGTTTTCTTCAACAATTTCTTTCCAGTTTTAAGCTTTTAATCATTCAGTTGCTGTGGAAATTACAGTGATAATGTAGGTTTAGTGTTCGTGACTTCACTGCTGCATTAGATAAGAGAAAGGAGCTGTCATGTGGGAGAAAGCCCTGAATTAAGCAAGTTGTATGCATTTCACATGTTTGTCCGGGAAGATAACACATGAAAAGGAATTGGGATTGTTCAGGCTGCTAGTGTTTTCTCTATCTGCTCAGGAAAAAACCATGTTAAATATCAAAAAGAAGGAGAGAACAAGTGCAGTGTCTGATCTAGGGACTGTGGGGTTTGGAACAGCAGTTCCAATCTGCTGCCTTTCAGGACATCAGTCTTCCATCTTGGGTGATTGCCTTTGTCATTTCTGTTTAGAAACAGGATTTTGGAAACCCCTATCCTTCCTTATCAGAAAGAGGGAAGGATGCAGAAAGAGAGAAGTATGCCGACAGAAGCCCTTACATAGCTATGGAGTGAAAGATAAAGAAATTTCCTACTGGAGATACCCATGGCTAGCTCTCTGATTTGGGAAGATGGATTTGTGTATACAGGAAAACTTTATTTTTTTTTCTCTTGATCAATTTTACTAGTAGTCTCTATTCTAGAATTTTGGATGTATATAAGGAATTAAATTGATTTGATACTTCTGTTGTTTTCTTACCCTCTTCCTTAATTAGTATTTAATATTCCAGAACACCTTGGTTCCGTGTTACATGTGGTGTTTTAGAAAAGGCTAAACTTCCATGTTACTGAAATTGCTAACAGTGATTGCTAACAGAAATTGTCCTGTTCTCTTGCTTTTTCTTTAATGCATCACCCATTATTCTTAACCTCATCCATTCTTGCATTTTTTGCTAGGAAATTCAAAGTGGGAAATGCTATCCGGCTTTGGATCTAAGCATATCCCTCCACTTTGAAATAAAACGTACACTGGTTTTTGTCCTCATGTGTGTAAATACGTGAATATATATTTTTTCCTTCACTGATTAATGTGGCTACCTTTCACACACACAAGATTTCACAAGTTGCTTGGTGGTCAAGGCAGGGTTTCTAAGGAGGCACTCTGTACTGGCCACCAGAGTATGTGGTCACTGGTTTTCAATGTACATTGCTTCCTTTGACTACTAAATGCAAAACTGGGAAGAAGTCCAGAATCTTTAATAGCTAGAATGTATTTCATGCTGATCCCATCTAAATTGGCATCCTCCGTTGCCAAGTTCTAAAGCAAAGGCTGCGATGATGATGAATTTCTTTAATGGGTTTTTTGTGCAGGGCTGCTTGATACTGGTATTTTCAGTACTGTAGGATTTAGAAAGAGGGTCCCTGCTTATGAAAGGGCCCAAGATACTGATCTTTCTGGCTGAAATGCCCTTAGGAAAGATGTGCTGATACTTTTGTATTAGGTCCTGACATCTTATTAAAACTTTAGGTTGTTACAGTGTGTTTCTCCACATACTCAATTGTGTCATTTCACTATTGAAACTCACAACAAAGATTTTGTTCTTTGTTTTCTTCTTGGCATTATGTCTTGCGGGCTCAGGGCTTACACCAAAGCAAGTTCTTATAAGGCATTAATAATAGAACAGAACTGTACCACTAGTACTGTTCTGCAGAAATCAGTGTAATGTTTTTGAATTTATATGAACAGGAGGTCATGCTCTCTTTTCTGGGCATCAGATGCAGACATGAGTTGCACACGGAGTGTGAGCATCTTGCTTGTGGCAGGCTGACATCTCCTGACACAAAAAGGGTTTGCAAAATACCATCTACTGCCTTAGGGAATGGAGTAAGCTGAGGTAGGGAACTTCATGCAAGAACAACAGAATTTCCAAAATTTAGGGTGGGAATGAGAGAAAGGGGAGAGTGGGAGAGAAAAGAGGGAGAGAGGCATTCATTTAAGAGAAGGAGGTGACTGGAAGCAAAAAGAATCCAAGGAGTGTCTTGGTGGAAGCAGTAGATCATTGCTGAGTCTTTTCAGCATTGCATTTAAGTCATGGTTATTGCAGAAAGGCAACAGCTGCTACTTCAGAGCATGAGGCAGTGGAACTATTGTAGGCACAGAAAAATAATCGTAGATACAGAAGAATGCCTTCCAGAGGGACTGTCTTGCACAAGCCACTCCATTTTATGTAACAAAAGCCTGGTGACACAATGCGTGGTTTAGTCATAGGAGTGCCCAGAGTGGACAAATATTGTACATCTGGAAACATTTAAACTAGTAATTAGTTTCTGGAAAAATGGCAAATTACTCGAGAATAATATAGTCCATTGTGTTGGCTTCTGACTGCATATCTGCAAGATGTATGATTCTCCTGACTGCCACAACCATCACTTCTTTGCTTCTCACCAGCAGTATGTGGGGACAGGTGATACAGTAGTGTCAGGGCTACTGCTGTCACTGCTAGCACTCTGCATCCCACCTGGTTGTCCTGTGCTTTGAGGACATGGACGTGATCCTGTGGGAATTCACCGCCTTGGTTAGGCATCACCAGGGAAGTCCTGTACCAGCTGGGGCAATCTCTCCCACGGGAGCTGAAAATCTCCAGCTGTAGCAGAGGCTGCTCTATTGCCCACTTTCTTCCTGGGCTTCTGTCGTGCAGATTTCCTCCATTCCATTGCTACACAGAGAGAATTGCTTTGGGCAGGAATGAGGAGCATACTCCATTTGCAGCCTTTCCCTCTCCCCACTGCTGCTGGAGAAGGCTGGCTGGAGCAGAGGCACAGCAAGGCAGGGACCTTGCAGAGTTTCCATGCCCTGCTGTCTGTGACTAACACATGATGTTTGATAGCACACATTTAGAATTGCTGTAGTACGACAGTACTGTGTGATTGACGTGTTGCCCCCCAAAGGGAATGTTGCCTGCCCTGGTGATGTGCTGCCCAGCTGCCTATGGGTCACAGGTGGAAGATAGATGCCTCCACAGTTGAAGTTAGCTGTCAGCCAGTAATTCAGGACCTGGTCTGGCTTGTGGCAGAATCAGCAGTGTCTCTGAAGAGTGACTGCCTGAGATGGAGAGCTGTAGGCCAGTATAAAAAGTTGTACATGGCACCAGAATGTCAGAGCTGGTGTCTTTTCAGTCATTGGTGTGTCAGCATGTTCTAACTGCTGCCTCCCACAGCAGCTTTTCAGACAATAATCACTGTGGTTGTTTGTCATTACAGAAGTAACGCTGAAGGTCCATGTAAGCGATGCCAGCACCCATCAGCCAGTAACTGAAGCCTTCATTGAGATTTTTACCAACCAAATCTCCATTGCATCTGGAACCTCAGGAGCAGATGGCACTGCCTTCCTCAAGTTTCAGTATAAATTGGGCAATCAGCTGATAGTGACTGCTAGTAAACATGCATATGTGCCAAATTCTGCACCATGGAAACCTGTAAGATTGCCTGGTAAGAGATCTTTATTTTTGTTCTGAGGTAAGATTTTGCATCTAAAAGAAGCTACACAGTTTTGTATGATGTGTTTCAATGCTTGAGATCCTGGGTGGGAGGAGAAACATCTGCACATTTCAAAAATATTAAGTTTTCTACCTCAGTTAAACTGCAGCATCAAGGCTGAGCAGAGACTCACTCTCCTTCTGGCGGACCTTGGTACTATGCTACATCAGTTTTCAAACATTTGTTGGTGCTCTTAGGACTCCATAGAAAATAGAAATGTATTCCAGATCTTTTAATGGAAACACCGTTTCCAAGAGCCTTGTTTCAGCAGCTGTGATGTACTCTTGCTTCTCTTCCAAGGTGTAGCAAGAACTGTTGCGCCACAGGCTGTACAAAAAAAGTCCTGGTCTTTTAGTTCTTAGTCATGTCAATTGAACAGTTTTAATCTGCAGTTACATTATCCAGATGTAAGGATTTTTAGTAGCTTAATTAGCATGGCTTTGCTTCTTCCACAGGCATAATACTTGCATGTTATTTTTTATCAGAATGCCTCAGAACTTTACATTAGTTATATGAGAGGAAAAACTGAGTCATGAAGCCTATTTCTGTACTGCTAAAAAAGAACAGATTGAGGGTGACTTTCAAACCTTGATATGTAACATCTATATGAAGATCACATCCCAAGTTTCATCTGCCTTTCCTGTAATCCTCAGCCACAATTAGGGTCCATGATACTTGGGAATAGTCCCAGGATTGTATTATACCCAAATCACACCTAAATAACACACACCTCAGATTTGATAATTGGCCTGGGCCAAAGCCATGCCAGGTTTTAAGTGCACTAATATTTAAATAGTATACATGTTCCCAGGGCAGTGTTGAATTCCATGTCTTGGCTCCGTTTTATTTATTAATATCAGCATAGCCAGAAGGACTGCGTGACTTGCTGCAAGGTCAAGTAGCAAATGGATTTTCAGAAGGGGAAAGGACCATGAGTCTCTTCAAACCCAGAATTATGCTTTAGGCATTTCAACATGCTGTTTACTTACCTGCTTTCACATAATTGAAATCAAGTAAAATTTTCTTCTTCTGCATTTTCTGTACTGTATTCTGCCATGTTTTTCAGCTACTTAATGGAGCTACAGCAAAGACTTTAGTTAAGCTCTTTGGGGTGTAGTGAAAGAATAAGAAGCAACTGAAAAGAGTTGCAGCCAGGAGAGTTTCAAATAATAAAAGGCAACAATTCATTACAGCAGCAGCAGAAAGGTTGTGAAATCATCATCTTTAAAGACGTTCAGGACTCAACTGGACAACCCCTTCTTGGTGGAAGCAGGTGGCAGCCAGAGGTCCCTTCCAGCCATATTTGTTCTGTTACTCGGTTTAGAAATTTCCTTTGGGTTTTCTTCTCTTTAAATAAGATGAAGTGCAGCTTCCTCAGCATACTTCATGTGCTTTTAAATGATTAAAGAATGCAATAACCTTGCCTTGTGTCTCTTATCTTTCTGACTCATACCCCAGGTCTTTTGAATGAGATGTACCCTTCCATAGCCTGGAGTTTGTTTGGTTAGTTTTTTGCTTGTTGCTTTTCTTAAATACTGATTTTGAGGGAAGGGAATGAAAAAGGGCATTTTTAGTAAGTCATTGAAGTTTAAAGAGCAGTAATTGTATAGGTTCTTTCTTTCCATGGCTGAAACGTGAGCTTAGCTCAGAAAGTAGATTCGTTACACCTCTGATTCTCCCCCACTGAAACTGGTAGATAGTTTGCCATTGATTTAATTGGAAGTAGAATCCTTTCTTTTGCTTTGTGTACCTTGAACGTATTCCTTTCTTTGATTAAAGAAACAACAAGTTACAACTTGATATGCCCTATGTAGATTTAATAGGGTTGTTCTTTGAATTGGTCCTGAAAAGGTACATGACATAAAAGTTAAGGACTAAGATACTTAGGCTGTTATTTTTTGTATTGACTAAAATGCCTATAGTCTTTAAAAAACTTTCCAAGATCTGTTTGTATTTGAATGCCTATCTATCATGCTTTTAACTAGCACAGTATAGAACTTTTGAAAAATGTGCAAGTTGTTTTGTTGTTATTTTCAAGCTGGCTTGAATGATGGGGAACAGGCAGCATATCTCAGTGTTCATTCTGCAGTGTGCAGTCTGGGCACACCCATACAGCTGGATCCTCATTTCCCAAAAATGCATTTTGACAGTCCTAGGAGCTGTTCCTCACAGAGCAGATTCCCCACTCTGAGCAGCTTTCCATGCAGGGCAGTGTTTAAGCTGATGTGCCATCCTGTGTGCTGTGGTAAATGAACCATGGCCATATTTATCTCAAATGGGAAAATGATAACCACGAGCAGGGAGTAGGTTTGAAAGCTATAGGGTGGTGATGTTTAAAGTGCTGTAGTAGAACTTTGCTGAAGGATCAGGATTCTTCCATCACAGGCAATATGCATTAGTTATAGCCTTATGCTGAAAAGCTGTGCAGCCACTGAACTTGTGATATTGTTGTAGTAGCTTCAAGGGGTAAACATCGAGGGTGTTCTGTTCTTATAATTTGGCAGAAATTAACTTTTCTTATATTAACCAAAATAATTACTAGCTCTTTACTGCTTAAGCAGGAGGATTATTTATTTACATAGTGATAAATGGTTGGAGGAAAAGATTTAAGATCTCTTTTTCCATTAAAATATTTGTCAGCAGAGCCATGACTCCACTTATTAACAGTTCATTAATTTAACATCACTTGAGTTGTTGAAGTGTTCATGATGGAAGATGTGTTCATCTGTCTGCTCTTAACTGCGCATAGATTTTTCTTTGTAAATAATTCAGAAGAAAACATTTGTGACTGGTAATCCTTATTTAAAAGGATGCTTCTTTTGGAGCGGTGGATGCAATGAAGAGAGGGAGTTGCTGAGACAGCACAGTTCAGACTTAGTTGGTAGGGTCAGTTCGTAGAATCAGTATCCAGTTGTCAGCTAAGTACCACCCATCTGCTTGCTCCCCCCCAGACTCCATGGGGTGGGGAGGAGAATCATAAAAAGGTAAAAACCATGGGTTGGGATAAGAACAGTTTAATAATTGAAATCAAGTAAAATTTTATAATAATAATAATAATAAGAAGAATGAGACCTAACAAAAAGGGAGTGGGGAGTAAAACCCAGTTGAAGCAAGTGATGTACAATACAATTGCCCAGCCCATTCCTGAGCAGCAGTTGACCCCTCCCAGACAACTCCCCCCGGTTTATATACTGGCCATGACATTCTGTGATATGGAATTTCCCTTTAGCCAGTCTGCATCAGCTGTCCTGGCTGTGCTCCCTTCCAGCTCCTTCTGCAGCTTCTCACTGACAAAGCATGGAAAACTGCAAAGTTCCTGACTTAGGGTAAGCACTACTCAGCAACACCCAAACCATACGTGTGTTACTGACATTATTGTCATCCCAAATCCAAAACTCTGCACTGTACCAGCAACAGAGAACAAAATAGCTGTATCCTGGCTGAAATCAGGACAGACAAAGCAAACCATGGTTTTGTCACTGGGGTGAAACACAATTTTAGGAGCAGAGGATGATGTTTATAGTGTTTTTGGGAAAGGAGAGCTCACCTGGAATTGTTTACCTGTAAAATAAGGTAAAAACTGGGAAGGCAAAGTATAGTATTTCAGGACTTGTCCTTGGTATAGCCATTCAGGGAAATGTGTGGCCAGCTCTGGATCCACACTTCAAGAAGAATGTTTAAAACTGTGGACTTATATCAGGGGTGATTAAAGTTTGGAAAATATGGTTTACAGGGAAAGACTTGGAAGTGCTTCATTTTTTTTGTTCACTAGCAAGAAAGTTCGTGGAGTAATTTGATCGTAGTCTATCAATACCCTCATAGAGAACAGGAAACGGGTGAGAGAGAACTCTTGTGTCTAGCAGGCTTGTATAAAAAGAAGATCAAATGGCTGGAAATCTAACCTCTATAAATTTTGATGGGTAAAGAGGCACATAGTTTAACTGCCCTCACAATTATTTATTAGAACTTTGATATTGCGGTGTGTTCTTCACCACTGGACACCTGTAAAAGAAAATTGGAGTTTTTCTACAACATGTTTTCAAGTTTCGTTACAGCTATTGAATCTGCAGCAATAATTAATTCAGGGAAGGCTGTAGTTATACAGGAATAAGGCTGGATCATCGCTGTCATCCTTCTGGCCTTAAAAGCTGTGTCTTTCTGTCTTTGTCGTGCTGAGAAAAGGTTGTGCAGAAAAGCCCAAGGGAAGTTTAGAGGTTATATATTCATTATAGTCTGGCATATATGGAAGAAGATGTTGGCATGGTTGATTGTACTGAGCTCCCCAGGGTGTCTAAATTATATTAGCTTTCTTCTTACAAATTAAGTTATTGGAGTAAAGACAAATTTTGTAATTGTGTGGCCTTAGTGCTACTTGCACTAGGCTTTCTTACTTATGTTGCCTAATGTATAGGTCTGTTTCACATGTAGGGCATTGGAAAGAAGATTCCCAGCTGTACTTGCAATAACAATTATTTTTAATTTTTATTTATTTATTTTAATGTTTTATATATTTTAAGACCATCTTTTATATGGTAGTTTTTTTATCAGTGTGTTTCTCCTAGTTTCTTCTCCTTTCTCCTGTACTTCTCCTTGATGCCCGGGAAAGGCAACATCCCAAACACTAAAATTTCTGATCTTTAAAAGGCGAATATATTTCTTAAAGCAGAAATACTGTAGTCTCCCTATTGGTAGCTAACATCCGTATGGTCTCTTGGGTTAAGTAACATGTGTTAATTTAGAGGAAATTCATAAAATTCCAGAAAATCAGAAGAGTTTGTGTTGTTCTTCTGTTGTCTGTTTCTGGGAATACCTTCCTCAGCTGGCATTTACTTCAGACTAGGATGAGTACTCTCCAGGTATGGGATGCTGCCCAGTTTACCAAAAATTACTAGTCTGCATTAGTCTCCTCCTTCTATCTTTGAAAGCCACATGTGGACTGCAGGCAGTGATGCTACTTACTCTTTTCATGGATGCAGGAGGCAGGTGGGCTCTCTGGCTAATTCCTTCCATATTTTGGATCTTCTGGGTCTGAAGAACTTGGCATGAAATTATATCCTGTTTTTCACTCTGAAAAGATGTGTGTGCATACTGACACAGCCCCCTGCAAGGAGTGTCAGTACCCAGTGGGAAGGGAGGTCCTGGCAAGGCTGACTTCTTGCAGCAAATACCATTTATCTGTCCCCTTTCATACCGCTGGTAGGATGACAGTAGTTCTGCTATAAATAACACTTCCCTGGTGTAGGTGGTGACTCAGTAAGTACATGCTGCATTTTAAAGCAAATTATTCAGACTTATTCATCATACTTTGCCTCTCTGTATGGCTTATGTAAGCATCTCAAAGTACTTAAAAGTTAAGTTTCATTAAAATATTCCTGAGGTAAGAAGTATAGCTGTTGCACAGAAAAAGAACTCAGCCAGACTGAGTCAGTGTTTCAGTTCTCTTTATGTATTTCATGTCTTTCTGTGGAGCTGGGAATTGCTTCATGTAAGGCATGAAACCCTGCTTTACACTGCACTCTTCAGTGCTTTGAGCTGCCATGCATGACGTGCAGGAGTCAAAGCGTAGAACATTTTGTTTAGTTCAGTAATTACTCTGGCAGTTTAACTGTTTGGTTCAGAAAATGCATGTGGTTTCTGTCATGTATACAATGTGATTTTAATAGTTTGGGTGGCCTGCTTTTGCAAAAATGTGAAGAAAGTAAGCGCTGTTGTTGTTGGATTATGTTTATAAGAATGTAAATACTTCCCACTTAAACCACTTCTCTCCCACAGTGTTCTCTTCACTG
Source organism: Edolisoma coerulescens (assembly GCA_013397115.1). Classification (NCBI taxonomy): domain Eukaryota; kingdom Metazoa; phylum Chordata; class Aves; order Passeriformes; family Campephagidae; genus Edolisoma; species Edolisoma coerulescens. The sequence continues at coordinate 2,680,982 of VWZW01002015.1, forward strand.
AGCCTCGGCCTTCTTCCTGAACGCTCAGCTACTCTCATGGTCTATGATGATGTAGTCCAGATAGTCTCAGGATTTCAAGGTATGCTGGCTTTTGGAAGACGGAATTGAAATTTGAGGGACACTAAAGAAAAAGCCTGACAGCCCAATGCTGTCTGAACTCTGTCCTGTGAATGAGACTGGTATTCTGTGGAGAGTTCTGAGTTCCCTGAGGAATGCTTCTCTGTGGGATTGTTTTACCAAATTAATAGCTGAATCATCCCTAACTGCTGTGACTAGGGAATTCAAGTTACACGGTAATAAATGAGTTTGGACTTTAGTGTGCCATTTGAGAGCTAGAGATTAAATTTCTTGTGCTATCTGTTGGATGTTTTTTCATCTAGCCTCATTTAACCATCCTTGAAGTAGACATTTTCTGGTGTTCTTAATGTCTAAGAATTTTCTCTGGTTTCATTTTGTTTCTTGCTTCCTAGTGTGAATGAATTAGAAATTAGAATGAATTAGGGCGTAGAAAAACTGATAATTTCTTGTATCCGCATTGTTGTATACCCTGTATAAACTTGCTTTTCCTGTGGACCCCTTGTCAGACTGCCTGCAAACCTAAATCCTACACATTGAAACCCACTGTGTTAGGAGAATAAAGTTTGAATAAGCTTTTCGTAAGGCCAAACACAGATCTTGAAGCAACTGTAGTGTCAGTCAGAGGAACAGTGTTTTCTGAACTGCACGGTGAAGAATAAAATGTTCACCTGACTTAGGGGTCTGACGTAAATTAGTCCAATTGATGTGCTGGCTGAGGTAAGTCTGTTAACAAAAGAACAGGAGCCTTTTACCTTGAACCAGAAAGGGGACATCCTTCCTGTGGGCACTCTTATTGTGCATAAATGGTGTCTTATTCACAATAAGTCTTATGCTTGCCATTATTTTAAACTCTACTGGATAGTTAATAAACAAGGGAATAGTGCCCTCAATGGTGTTCCAAGATAACCTTGTTCTGTCTGAGAGAATACAATTATGCCTTCCTGGCATATTTTTTAGTTAGAAGCCATCCAGACGCAATAGGCTTTTCATTAATGATAGCACTAGATACGACTGGAGCTGAAAATGCATTCAACAAATTAGGTAGCTGATGGAATGCTCAGAAGGAGCTGGAGAAACAGCTGCTGTACTTATATTCTGCAATTTGAGAGCTGGACATTGTCTAGTGGGGTAAATTAGATGGACGGTGAACTGTGTTAAAACACCAGGGATTCCAGCAAGGAAAACATGAAACGTTGTTTACCAACAATATTCCACTACCATGCTGTCTTAAATACTCTTATTCTTATGCAAATGTACTAATATTATGCAATTAACTGAAAAAGAACAGTATTTTCATGTTCATAGTTTCCTTGAAAAAAGTGGGGGATGGTAAAGGACTAGAGGGACATTTAACAGCTGAGTGAGACTCCATAAATATTTTCAACATAATCTTCCTTCCTTCAGTGAATTGATCCAAAGTGTTAACAATATATGTAAATTAGCATAATGTAACTGGTTCTACTGGGTTAGCAGAAAAAACAGATAAAGGAAGAAAGTTGTACCTGGAGTACGTAAAGGATTGGGATTTGAACTCGCGGTCTTGCCCAGTAAAATCTAATTTATGGGTCCAGTCTGCATTTCTTTTCTTGGGATTTCTCTTGTGATGAAGCCTAAATGAAAGACAGCCTAGACATTGTTCCAGTATTTGAATGGAGCCTCTCTAGTCTCGATCCAAAATCCTTGTGACCTAGTTTTTTGCTGTTATTTCTCTAATTTACTTCCCAGTAACCTCGCACTGTTTCAAAAGAGCTGATCAGGAGTTACCTTAGTGCAAAAATGAGAGCAAACCAGAACTCATTATACCAGGAACAGGCTGGGAACACTGGTGTTTGAAGCACCAGTCAAAGGGAAAGAAAGGCCCTTGGTGTGTTGGTACACTAAGTTACAAATTGCATTTGAATAATTAATCAAGCAAGCGACATATTATGCAGTTGAGAAGTTTGTCTGAGTTGATGCAGGCAGCTTCATTTTCATGATGGCATTACAATCCACTGCTGTGCTCTGTCAGTAATTGTGAGGGATGGGACTTGCCAGCCACTGGGTCATTTAAGTTATTTAATAGCAGCACAGTGAAGAGCTGAATTTCAGCGTTCGCTGAATGGAAGCTGTATGGGGACCCTCTATCTGTCACTGACCTATGACCAATCAGAGCATGAATGGTGAGACTTCAGATGTTACTTCACATAGATTAAACCTTAAATGCTGGTGTGGTGCCACATGTCACACATCCAGTGTGGCAAGAGGTGCCTTACAGGGACTCGTTGAGGTTACATCCTCAGGAGTGTACTGGCAAACTGGAGGTGACAGCATTTGAATCGTGGCTGATGTGTAGACAAGGGGCTGCTTAAAGAAGATAACATCTGTGCTCAGCAGTCTTTACCTCATGGCACACACCATTTGGAAAGAGCTCAGCATGCCCATTTTACACTTGAATGTGCTTGGGTTTTATAAGTAAAAACTGGATTTTATAAGTGAAGACTAGGTTTCTTCAGTAATAGAAGCCATACTAATAATTCACTCCCAGTGATAAGTGATGACTTGTTGAAAAATACTCTTATCAGCACAAGTTTCTACCACTTCCAATTCCCTCAATAAAGCTGTCCCCAAACATATGCCCCAAAATCCACTATGGCCTCTGGTAAAGGAGAACATTGGATTATCTCCTAGCAAGGTGGTGAGAGAAGGCAAAAGCCTTGGTAGCTGCTTCCCTCACAAGCCTCTCTCCAGAAGTTCCCAGTCTTCTGCCCCTTTGGAGTCTCATGCCAGATGTGGGAGACCCAGCTGAGGAACTGAGGGAGAGTCAGGGTGAGTGGCAGGTTTTGGGTGAATATCAGCCTGGAGGAATTTGTTTTTCTAGGGTGTGAATTAACTACTCTGCACTGATTTATTGTCTGTGTATGCACTATCTACAGAGCTGCTTCTTCATCCTCAAAGCTTATATCTGAGTTCATTGCTGCACAGGTTTCCTGCCAGGTTTGGGGCTCAGCCACAAGAAGGCTTTGTGCTGCTTTCAGGATTGAAGGAACTGAGGTTGGCTTTCTGAGTCCTCCTTATCTAGTTAAAATTTGGCAGCTCATGGCTCTCCCAGTGCTAAAACGCAACCATATATTTAATAGAAAACCCATAAACTACTGTATTACAGACTCAGCAACAGTTACTTGGTTTTTAATTTTTAATTAGTTTGTATCTTTGGAAATAAAACACCGGTTCTTGGCAACTTGAATAATCCATCTTAACGAGACATTTAGACAGCAGAAAATCCTACAATTTTACGTTGAGCTGTTGGTGATAATCCTAGTGACAGTTTCTTTGTTTGGGAGGGAAGGGGGGTGTTCCTGTTCTGTTACTGTGGATATTTATACCCATGGGCTGTAGGAGCCCACTCAGCAGTGCAGTCAGAGGTTTCCCAAGTGCCTGAGCAGATCAGTCGCTGAGGTACAGAAAACTGCTACAGTATTGCAGAGCACACAGGAGAAAAGTCCTGCCCGAGTTTGTTGCAGTCGATTTATTTAATCTTTTATATAGTTTTCCATTTACGTCTAGAATTCGGATAAGAGAGATTTCTTCCCATTTCACACGGGTGTTGTTTAATGACTGTATTAAACACTTAAGGGTATTGCCAGTCTTGAGAGCCTGCTGTAAACACTTAAATGTTTCAGAAATTAAAAAATAAAAGCAATTTTGTAGCTTTTTCTTGCAGAATTACCAAAGAAAAGACAGCTAAACAACAATCAGCTCTTTGGAGGTACTTACTTCTGTACACAGACATTTTTCTTGGCCAATACAACATTTTGTTCTGTTGAGTTTTATGTTTTCTCACAGCTAGAGCTCCTGCTGGAAAATTATGCAAGAAAAGATTCCAGTCTCTAGGTTAATGACACTGGCAGTTACAAAGCTTAGGAGCAAGTCAAGCTCATTATTCTTTCTCACAGTGAAGCTACATGTAACCTAAAAGTGCTGCCAGAGACTAATGGGCGAAAAGATGCAAAATTGTTTTGAGTTGACATCTTTGAATCACATAGTCCAATGTGAATTAAGAAGAAAACTGCTTGCCTCTTGATTTTGTGCTGTGTGGGAAGTGTTCTGTATGTATTCAAAATGAGCTCTGGAGAATACAATAGCTTTTGATTTAAAAATTAATTTGCATGTTGTGCACACGAATTTGCAGATGGGGTCTTGCTGTGTGTTGCTAAACAGTATTAATGGTGAGTATCCTTTGAAAAAGACTATTGACTTTATAAGCTGGGATTTAAATGAGACATGAAATGCCATAGTACATGAAACAGTCTTAAATCATGCTGCAGCAAAGACCCTTCAACTAACACCTAGTGAGCTTGAAAGAAACGCTAACACTTTAGAAGACAGAGGAAAAGAGGGAAATCTTACATGCCAAGTTCTATTTAGATGTGTTCTTTGCATGGGAACATACAGAAAATCTTTTCACCCAGGGTTTGTCAAGTGAATCTTTTCAGCCAGTGATTTCAGTAGTGACCGGTCTCAGTCCTAGAGTTAATTTTCATGGCTGAAGCTTGGCAAACTCTAACTACAGAAGTTACATAAGTTAATTGAGACTACAGGTAGAATTGTCTCTTAGAAAATAATTTTAAAGAGTATAAACTACATTTATCTTGCTATTTCAGGGAAAACAAAATTTGAACAAATATGGTGAACTGGATGCTTTCCTAAGCTTTTGCATACCCTACCTCTGAACTTAGTGTTAGTTTCAGTTATACTCATTAGAAGAAGCATGTAATGAAAGTGGGGGAGAAACAACATAGCCAGAAAAGCTTCTTACAGTAGGTGCCTCCACAATTTTGCTCTGGAATACTTGTGGACAAATAATGGCAACTGCAAAATAAATGTAAAAATACTGGTTTTCCATCTTTCATAATAGCTTTCTGATGTCTCTGTCCTTCTCAAGCTACTGCAGTTTATTATGAAAAAAATGTAAAAGTGCTTCCATGAATATGAACACCTAAATATTCTGCCCACCTTGGATATAAAGTCACTTTTAATATTTTTAGGTGCACGGACTCAGCCACAAGTTCACTTTCAGAGAAGATCTGTGAAATTGCCAGAGAACACTAGCTACAGTGATTTGACAGCATATCTGACTGCAGCCAGTTCACCCTGGGAAGTGGACAGTTTCCCTTATTTGCAGGGATTAGATGGAAATGGAACAGGTAACCCACTACTTTGGTTTTGCTCTGATTTCATATTGGTCCAGGGCTTGATTTTTGATCATATAATTTTTTCCATTCCCCATGCCAGCAAACATTCTTTCACATTTGGGTGACATGATGCATTCAACTGCCTTACCAATATGCTGTTCCAGTGAGCAAGAGGGCAAGGTCTGCTATCCCTTAAGTGGGACCACTGAATAGCAAAGATGAAAACTTCTTGGCCTGGGGGAGATCAGACAAGTTGGTTACACTTCTAATTCAGAGCTGAGTCTCCAAATGTACTGCATGTGCACATAAAAGATGGAGATTAATGTGAAGGAACAAGAGAGAATTTACCTTGAGGATACCATAAAATTCTTGTTCATCTTTTTTTTCTAAAAATAAGTAAAATGCCTATATATCAAAGATTTAATACTGTGTTGTTTTAATGGCTTTGTCGATACTTTTGAATGTAGCCAAAATGTGCGAATTCGTCTAGCACCAAAGAGAAAACAATGAATATTCATAGTAGAAACACAACCACTGTTAAATTCAAAGTTGTAATACATTTTTATGACTGCAACTGCCTGCTAGTCTTTTTCCACTTTTCACTCAGTCTTGAGTGAAATAATTGGTGTTTCATAGGTAAGAGAAGAATAGCAGAACCTCAGTCAGAAGCCTTCAAATTCTTAAAAGGCTGGTGTGAAAAGGAGAATAATTTTTCTGTGCCTGTAGTGGGTTAGAAAAGTATCAGTGGCCATGCAGTGTAGCAAGAGAGATTCAGGCTAGTGATTAGGAAAACCTTGCTATGGTGAGGATAGTTTAAGCTGTAGAATTAATTGTTTGAGGATGTTGGACAGGGTTAGACAGTCACCTGTGAGGATGGCAGAGGCATAGCTGAGCCTGCTTTGAAGCAGCCTAAATATCCCCTTGAGGTCTCTCCCTGCTGGTTCTCAGGATGCATTTACTTGTGATGTATTGATCTAAGTGACTTTGAATGCTAGGTCATGTGTGTAAATGGTAGCTTGCTAGCTTCCCCCTTCTTCCCTTTGTACAAATCTGTGCATCTCCTTTTCTATTACAAGAAATGTGTCTGCAACCTTACTCCAGTCCTTCTGTCTGCTCCAGTGAGTACATCTCATCCTATCTCATTCTATCTCCCTGTCATTTTCCTATTCTCATATGCAACCTTCAGTTTTCTCTGACTTTTCATACTCGGACTCATCAAAATCTCTTTATCTTTTTTAAAATTAAGGAATGCATTTGATCTCACTTATTCATCTATTTCCTCATCTCTGTTCTTTTTATCTCCAAACCAACTGAGCAAACTGCTGGCAGTGTGTGTGGGATTCCTCTTTCCCAAATCTTTCATAAGTACTCTGTAACTCAGCTTCCCATTCTTGCATTTATTTAGTGGTCACAGGTCTTGCCAAGGCTTCAGATGATCCCATCTCATGGGAACTGCACAACCAGGATATTGTCTTTCTCCTGTTTTACCTCCTATCCCCCTATGTAAAACAGATTAATGCAGCCTTGGGTTTTTTAGTCTTCTGTATTCTTGCATGACAGAAACTTTTCTTCTTGAGCACAGGGACCCTGGATTTGACTTTTAGCCTTCAGGTAAAATTTTGTTTTAAAAGATCAAAATGACGGGCAAAGAAATGGTATTTAAGAGACTGAGAAGAGCCTTGTTTTCCAAATAGTGTAGTATTCAGAATGGTGTAAAAGAGACTACAAATGCAATGTATTTTATTATGCACTATAATAGAAGTGAAATGTTCTCTGTCTCTAGTAGAAGCCTCTCCTGATGTGGAAATATGAAACTTTAAAATCTTAAAGTTGGATTGACTTCCTTTTTTGCATCTCCGAGTGACTTCGTGAAGACCTGGCCTGGAAAATTTCTGAAAGCATAAGAAATTAGGTCAACACCTGCTGGAGATTTTTTAATATTTCTGGTCTCAAGAGAAAATGAATATTTACAAATTTTAGAATTCTAAGAAAACTTAGCATTGATTTGCATGGGAAATTTTGGAATTTGGCAGAACACTGTCTCTTCCCTCTCTCCCACCTCTCCTTCCTCCACAATTACTTCTCTGTTCTTTCACAGTTTATTTACCTGTCTGTAGCGTTTTGGTGAGGTCCCTCCATTTAGGTCCCTCAGTATTTGTCCAGAGTGACTTTACAGTAGTTTTAGCTAAAACCTCTTCTCTATGAGTTCAGCATTTTTCATAAAATACCACCTGGGTGTTGAATTAGTAATACAGAGCTGTGAGAATTCATTGCATGAATCAGCATGTTGTAAACATAAAAATTTGAAGAATTTCACTTCAAGTAGTGACAAGCCTGTATAGTGTTAGCTTATTGTTTATATTAATTACCAGTTGGATAGCAGGAGGATGGTTGCACAAAATCTTGTCCTTTTAACCCAACTAAACAAAACTTTCCATCATCTGCCTCAATGGACCAAGCTGGCTAATAACCATTACCCCTCCTGCTTTTTGTGGCTGCTTGTTTCTTTATAAAGCATCATGTCTGAACTGACAGTGAATTTTATCTGATTATTTTTAAAGCTCTTTACAGGTCACCAGATGTCAAAAATGACAAGAAATAAATGAAAGCTGACATTTATCGAAGTCCATTCCCATTCAATCTGTGTGTGTGCTTATCAGTTTTACAGGATGCGAGAGTTTCATAAGCATTGATTTTAATTTGCCTTCACAACAAAAAAGAGAAACATTTTATCTTTTTAATGAGCATTAGCATACTGTACAAGGTGGCAAACTGAAGAATTATTTCTTCTTGCTAGAGGTCAGTGGATTTCAGAAATTTCTTCATCTTCTAATATAAATTGTTCAGCCCAGTGCTGAGCAAAGTATTAGTGCATCTTAATTAAAAATTGTGTTTCACCATCAGAAGGCTTTTTCTGGAAATGAAAAGTAATTTTTACAGATACATGCTACATCAAGACATTAATAAAAGAAAAATTCAAGACTTTCAATATCTAAAAGGTGCAAAATACAAAACATTATTTAATCCTTTATATTCATCTAAAATCTGAAGTTATACCTTTTCTCATTTGGAATTTGTATACACAAGAATGTCATCAGGATACAATACTTGGCAAGAGAAATTTATTTCTCTGATGCCAGCCTGAGAACCTTAGTGGCCCAAGTCCTGGGGTCAAGTATCAATCTGACAGAAGTTACGGGTGCATGGCAGAGGCAGTGTATTGAATGATCAGGAATAAAGAGACAACTTTTCCCTCACCAATTCCTTCCTCTATCTTGCTGTTTTATATTCTAAGGTGTTAAGGGGACAATATTGTGCATCATTGGAGCCTATAATAGACATTTACAGATGCATGGGTAGGCTGGCAGCCTTCCCCTACGCCCTAGCTGAATTTTCAACGCTTACTTGTTTGTTTTTAATCTGTTAGCTCTGTGGCTCTCCTACATGGCCACCTTCAAAATGCCTGTTTTCTCAGTGCTTTAATCCCTCTGTAAGGTCAGCATCTGCCCCTCCATTCACAGTCAGTGAAGGCAGTGTGTGTGTCCCTTGCACATCAGCCATGTAACACTGACACCTCCCTGGAAATCTGGGCAAAGTGTGCATCAGACAAGATGCTTTCATAAGTCACCCACATGCAACATTACTTCTGGTTATTTTCCATTTCTTCAGTTCGGCAATCTTGCAAAATCCAAGGAATTTGAAATTCAGAGAAGTTTTGTCACGATTTTTTCCCCTCCCTTTACCCCTTCCCCACCTCCTTTCCTGGTGATGTCTTTATTTGGTGAGCTGTTACTCAGAGACATCAAATTTAATAAAAGCCATTTCTCAAGACTTAACCAGAGTTACGAGAAATCATGAAGGTCTCAATGCCTTCCCACCATTCCCTCAAGTGTGCCCATCCTACTGAGCAGTGTCGCCGAGACCCAGCGTGTTCCCGAGGACCTCTTGGTGTGCCACCACTGCTGGCTGTGAATGTGCTCTCACAGGCAGTGAGCAATGTAAGGCACTGGGGTTACTGTGGGGGCAGTGCCCCATCCCTGCCAGCCAGGCATCCCTCTTCCTTCTCCCCGATTTGCCCCTCAGCAGGAAGAGCAGCTGCAGAGCCCTGGAGCCAGCACGACAGGAGCAGCAGGGATGGTGCTCTTAGCAGCTGCATGGGCCTTTTCAGCTCAAGTCCCTTGCAAAACTGGAAGCTCCATCTCTTCCAGTTTGAACTACTTTTGCTATTGCTTTGAGCTCCAGATCTCCTCAGTTTTAAACCTCAAGGGTTTTTTTTTCACCTGTGTACATACATCTGGGATATTTATCCCTACCGTTGATTCATTAGGTTAAATCATTGAAGGGTTATAATGCTTTTTAAAAGTATGTTGTCATGACGTAACATTCATTGGCCTGCAGTTTAAACATAAAGAATAATTACTGTCTTAGATAAGCAGATAACATTGCATATGCTAATAATCCATTTAGCATGTTTTTTTTCAGTGAAAGGCCAAAGGAAATGCAACCTGGCATTCTTAAACATGTGACTGATCATCTGTGCGGTTCCACTCTTTGTTTTGGTGTTTGTTAGTTAACAATATGGGCATTTGAGACTATAATAAAGACTTGTAAGATAATTTTCTTTTGTCATGATTATGGCTGTGTTACTCATACAGGTTTTAAGATGAATTAAAATTTTAAAAATATATGCAGGAGATTTTTCCATTGTAGTATTTTTGTTTTCACATTTTAACAAAATTAAGTGAAAAATAGACCATATACATCTTCCTTGAATTTTGTGGCTTGGGTTTGGTTTTTTTGGCAGGGGGAGGGTTGTTTGTTGGCTGGCTGGTTGGTTTGAGGTTCTTTTGTAAGGCAGGGAGGAAATGGCTGCTGCCATCCCTTGAGACTTAAGTTGATGCAGTACTGCGGTGTTGAGCCACACAGGTATCCCTCAAATTTCTGTACATTCTGCAGTCACAGTGTTCATTCACTCTCTTGTCAGGAAACAGCACCAGGTATGACCTCACCCCTGTCACTGCCGTCAGCGTCCACCTCCTCAGCAGCGATGGGACCCCCGTCCCCGTGAACGGCCCCATCTACGTTACAGTGCCTCTGCCAGCAAACAGCAACCTGAAGCACAATGCACACGTTCCAGCATGGAGGTTTGACCAAAAATTTGGTAGGTAACATCTCACTGTGGCTCCCTAGATGGCTTTTGTTTTCTATCTAAAAGAAGAGACAATTGAGTTTTACTGATCAAGTAATGTATGGTATATATGCAAATATACTTGACTATCATTGTGTGCCAATTTTAAACAAATTTTTTGTAAATGTACCATTTTTCAATTATTAATTATTTTATTTAAAAACTTGACAGAACTACATTTCACCCACAGACTGAGAAGAAGAGAGACGTGTTTACTACAGCATTGAATTGGAAGTGTGTAGAAATGGAAACTTGCCTTATCTTTGCCAGCAGCCAGCTGTCTGACCTTGGGTCCCTCTCTTGGCTCGGGCTCTGTTTCCTGCCTGCCAGATAGGAAATATAGTACTGACTTCTTTTGCAAATCACTTTGAGATTTACTGTCAGGAAAGTACATGTATATGATTTAAATAAGTTTTTAAAAAGAAAAATTAATGAAATATTTTGAAAGGACAGAATGACTAATTAAGAAAATCTGTAAAATGCACTCAGGTTTTTGTATTGCAGAATAGCCTTTCCTGTTGTGAACAGGAGTTTTCCCAGAAAAACTGGGAAATGTTTTAGGCTCTTTTTTAAATTCTTAAATTTTTTTTTATTTTGTTGTTGCTGGTACACTGTACTGGCCTTCTTTACCGCTTCAAAGTTTAAAGGACAAAGGAGTGCATAAGTCTTGTCCTGGTGATCCCCCTTCAGTTACTGCACTGTGCCTTCTGAACTATGAACCAGATGGTTGTTAAGAAAAAGGAGAATGGAAAGTGAGAAAGGTGCTGAGAGAAAAAGGAGCCAGAAATATGGGTCTGTACAGACAATCAGTGGGGGTTTGTCCTGCAAGGCAAATGTGTTGAGCCATTTGATGATCACACCTAGAAGTAGAGCAACGAGCATGAAAGCAGCGTGTTGGAGGAAGGGAGGAAGAGAGAGGTGAAGGGGGAAATAATGGTTTTGCTTCCTTCCTGCCTCTGTTTGCTGAAAAAAGTGATGCATTTTCAAACAGCATGTCTATGAATCTTCTGTCAGAAGTTGCAAAGCAGTACGATTTAGTGAAGAGTAAATGTGAATATAATATAAAGTGGAATAATAGAAAAAGAGTGCAGTGAATGAATTTGGCTTTTCCCTTAACTGTAGAAATCACAGCTCCATATTTTTCTTGTGCTGTCCTGGCAATAAGTTTCACTATTTTCTTCCTGAAAGTGAATAATTCTTCTAGAAACTTACTTTGTTTTCCCTTGTTCAAAAAAAAAGACAGGGAAGACTGAGTCACGTTTACTTTTCCCCACAAGAAGCAGTCTTTCCCCAGTCCTTCCTGTCAGCTGTGCTAGAGCTGCAGCCTGTCTCATTGCCAGTTACTCATGGCAAGTAAATGGTTCTGATTTTGATTATGGAGCTTTCTCATTTATGGCCAAATTTCCATGCCCCTGCAGTGAGGCCACAAAAGCTCTCTCTTAGTATGGAATATGGTTTTTAATTTTGTATATAAAGAGCTAGTTACCCTACTGTGTGCAGTATATATTAGTATGGATCAATATAGGTTAGTTAATTAGTGTTGCAGGCTTGAGGCTCCCAATCTTGAGACAAGTCCAGCCTTGTTTGACTCATGACAAACTACTGGAGCACTTGTGTTATTGGGAGGAGAAGCCATGAGGACTGCTAAACAAAATGCATCTTTGTCAGGCCACTTAGCTTCACAGAGCTGTGGAGAGGAAGGTATTGAAGATGATATGCTCAGGCTCCAGCTCACACTTCAGCTGAAGTAAGCATCTTTCTGTGCAACCAAAGATGTTGAACAAAGATGCATTTTAAGCCCTGACTGCAGAATGCCAGTTCTAGTAGAATTTTGGCCACATCCCAACCAATTTAAATTAGAATAGCTTAATTTAATAAGTCGAGCAGCCACACTATCTTGTGCAAGCTACTTTAACACCCTAAGGGCTGTCAAACTAGCCATATGTAGCACGAACATGGTGGTATCCTGTAATTCCACATCACTGTTGTGCTTGGACTATGAAGGGAGATGGATGGATAATGACTGGGATGGCTCCATACTGGAGAAATCCTTAGCTGGCAGATAAGTTTTGTAACCCATTTGCACTGCCAGATCTGTGCCTTGTCAGAATAGCACATCTGATCTTATTATTCTGATTTTTTCTTTCATTTCAGGGCTGCTTTTTTCAGTGCTGGTTATGTCCTGGTCTCTCCTTAATAGATTTCCAGTGGCTTAAATTTTCATGCTTTTGTCTGAGCAGTGAGTAAATGCCACAGATAGAAAACTGTGACTGTCTTACGAGGCACTAACACAGCACTTCTCTCTCGTGGATTAGCAGTACAGGGGACACTTGTTCGTGCAAGCCATTGTTTTTGTTTAGAGTCCATGTGGTTGTCATCATTACTGCATGAAATATAATTTCTGCTCTAAAAAGCAGAAATACTTTTTACTTTCAGACAACGTGGAGAAGTGACAGAAATACTGCAGATATATTTTAATCCTTAGTATCTCATACATTTTGCTGAGCTCATGATGAACTAATATGAACCCAGAGGCATCTGACTGGAAATGCAGAGATTTTCGTAGTTTCCACAAAAATGAGGCGTATTTGCATCTTATGGCAGCCAAAAATAACTAATGGCTTTTTAGGATGTTTACCATAAACAATCTGTATTTTCATGACCATGCGTTCTATCCTTGGGAGAGAAGCGGGAGAAGCAGCATAGTCTGCTTAAGGCTGAGAGTGGCTCCACTGACACTGATGAAGCAAGCAGCCAGAAAAAACAGGCTGACATCAAAATAAGACAATCTGCTGCATCTATTTCATACTGTTCCAAATGAGATTTTTCATTATGAAACAAACCTACTGCCTTGTGTGCACAGCAAGCAAATTAAAGCAACAATACCATTTTGAATAGTTAATAAAATGAAGATCAGCTGTCAATGCCCTGGAGATGTTTTAAGGGTAAGTGAATACACGTAACCTTGGTCTTGTGTTGGTCCACCACCATTTCCTGCAGCATTTCTGGGTGTTGATGATAATAAACACAGATGCATTGATGTTGCATGCTAAAATGCAACTTAATTGCTCCCTGCTGTGGACATAGCCGTGTCTTGTGTTTCACATTGCTGTGGGACAGTGGTTTTATTTCACAGTACGCACTTAAAAGGTTTGAACATAGAGACAGGGATTCTCTTTTCTATAATCAGGAGTGCTCAGTGGGGTTTTCTGGGGTTTGGGGTTTTTTTTCCTAGCAAGTACTGTGTTGTATTTATCAAAATCTGAGGGGGCTGAAAATCTTTTTTTTCTTTATCCGTAAACAGATGGTTGGGATCATGACTTCTTCCGTGTATATTTGCCTTGATGTCAGTAGGATTTACAGCAGTATAATTAATCTCTCTATTCTTGGACACCAATTTCTGTTCAAAACTTCTTTCTAGCCTTGTCCTCTTCAGTCAGAAATACCACAGATCCCAGTAGAAATGAAACTTTCTGCCTCCTGTGTCATCTCCAGCTCCCACCAGCTGGACTGAATAACACAGCACTTGCTCAGCTGTATTCTCCTCAGCCCCCATTTAAATGGTTTATGTTTTATGTTAAGGTGTCTGGTTTTCATTGGATTCAGTGAGCAAAACTGTAAGTCCAGCATTCTCCATTTTAAGTCCTCAGTTTCGTTCCATGTGGTATGAAGGCATTATGTTGCACCTAGACCTCTAGCTCCACATCTGGAGCTGTATGAAGGACTTGAAAATATTACCAAATATTCCAGTGTGCATAATACGAAAATGAGATTTATTAATATGATGTGTCTGAATTAATCAACAGGACAGTATTTTCAACACTGTTTTCAGTTGTGTGGCAAGGGACTCTGTAGTGGAAGGGTTAAACTTTGGCCCTTTTGTTCATCCTCCTTAAAATGTGTTATTTCTTGTGCACTACATGTAAATGAAGTTCAGAATACTGTGTCTCTGTTCTTCCTTCTCCCTAAACACTTGGTGTGCATCTTGGACGTGACCTTGTTGTGTTTAAATGACTGGCTTCTTTGCAGAGGAGGGTGTTTCCCCAGTGCCTGAAATTTCAACCATGTGTTCATATAAAGTGATGGCAGAATATAAAGAAGAGTATTTTGAAGAACTCTTTGTAACTTTATAAAACACAGTATTTTATGTACTCTGCTGTTCTTGGTTGGTGTTTTCTGACTGCATTTAATGCCATAATAGATTTCTAAATGCATTTAAAAGTCTAGTACTTGTTTTTTCTGGGTGATGTTCTGCCGTCAGTGGTAAAATTTGTATCGATTTTTTTAGAACCAGAATTTCCAGATGTTCCTTTCTCAGCAAAATCAAGATAATGTTTTCTGTGCTCAGAAGAAGTCATGAGGATATACTTATGTGTAAGCATAAGTATGCTTACTTTAAGTTGGTGCCAACTTAAACTTGACTGCAATTTCATAGAGGTGAAATGATGCTTGTTTAGTGTTTATAGGGAGAGAGCGACAGCTACTGTCAGGCAGAAAATGTAAGCAGATTACTGTACATCTACCTGTCTAGTTCACTGTGCATTGTTTGCAAATAAGATGATTTATAAAAGTCTCAAATTTAAGCTTCCCATATGGTAGCAGTGATAATCCACCCAAAGAAAATACTGTCTTACAGTTTAAAAATAAAACGTGTTTCTTTTTGTTGTGAATTTGATTAATTTCTGATTGCCACCACATTCATAACCCTGTATGACTGACAGAAAATAATTATAATAATAATTTAACAGAAACATTTGCAGCCCATGACTTGATCTGACACTGGATGTGAGTTTGTGCCTCTGACCCTGGAGAGATGGCCTGCATTTGGGCTGCATGCAGCTGCACACATGGCCTAGGACTTCATGCACTTCCCCATGAGTTTTAGTGTGTTCTCTATGCGTGAGAAATGGACATACTCGGGAAATCACATTCCTCGCCCCCAGAAGTTTGAGCTTAGTATAATCATATCCAGAACACATGGTTCTAGACCAGATTCAGTGGTGATATGGAGGTTGGTTTGCAAAGGTGAAAACCACAAAAGTTCAGGGTTAAGCTGTTTCTGTAGTTTAAAAATTCCTTGCCTATTTGATTTTGACTTGCTTTTTAATCTCAGCTGGAAAGCTTAAATTATTCTTAAAGACTAAATACACTGAGGAATACAGGTTCTTAACTAACTGCTCTCAGAGAATTTCATATTTTGTGTGTTGCCATAGAAATGGCAGCTACCAAACCCAGTTTTTTACCATGTACGATGTCTACATAATAGGTGCAGATACAATTTCACAGTATTAGACAGACCTCAGCGTTGAAAGGAAAAGAAGCTCTTTCTCTAATGCTTCACAGTGTAGCTCACTGAGGTATGTTCACTATCATGATTCCTCTGGAGAGGATCATAGGAGACAGTTGTGCTTATTTATTAATGTGTGTTTTCAAAATGGATGTTGTGCCTTACACATGAAAGTGAATGAATGGATTGTTTAATCCTCTGCCCACCTCGTACACGGTCCCAAAGTGGATGAGGTATGGCGTGATGGTGGTGCTTAAGGGGACACTGAGGGAATCAGGTTGGTGCCAAAGTGTAGTGATCTTTGTGCAGATAATCTACTAATATGTAGTCAAGGAAAGAAAACTGGAAACAAATCCCTGGCTTCTGGGAGGAGGTTTTAATAATGTAATATCATGTAGATAGCCGTGTAGCTCCACCTATAGAAGCCATGGCAGGAGAAGGTGGGAAGAGACAGGCATCAAAACTTCAGAAGTGGAGAAAAGACCTTTGTGCTTGTGCAACTGCCTGAGTTGAAGAGGACCTGAAGATTGGTGGGAATCCAGGCAGGAGTGGGAAGTGCCTGGATGGGGCTGGAAGAGGCTGAGGAGGACCTGGGAACTCCTTCCTCTGCAGCTTTGCAGTGTTAGATCAAATCCCAGTGTGCCGCTGCTTCCACTTCCAGTTTGAAAAATAGAAACTGAATGTGATGTGATGTGAGGCTGAAGGAAGGAAAAGGCGTGCTGTGTTTTGTGCATGTGCTTTTATTTATTATTTGTTCTAATAATTTTGTCAGTAACTGACTGAATATGATTAATAATGTGGTAAAGCAAATTCTAAAGGCAGTATCCTTCACGTATACCGGTAACTAGGGATGGTGTTCCAGCAGGCATAACTAAGCTTTTCCTTTTGAAATATAATTATTAACCAGCAATTATGTATGGAAGTCATTTTCTTTAATAAGTCCCTTCTGTTCTGGCATTCTGGAAGGAAATACTGAGGGGACTAAAGCAATGCAAACAGTTCTGTGTACAATGTGCCCTGCCTTCTGCCCAGATATTAAGTAATGAAAACTGGTGTGTTCTTTTGTTAAACACTTGACAGGTGATTTAAGGGGAAAAATGAGAAGAGATGGAAAAACCCACAGAGCTTCTCAGACACAAACAATAAATTGAACCCTTAGATTTCCTTCCAAAATCTTCAAGGTATGATGGTAAAAGCATTTCCCTTTTAGTTCACAAAGTAATTTTGGTGCTGCTAGAACAGGAGCAGGATTTAGCCCTGGAAGGGTTGTGTAACAAATTCTGTAAGAGTGGAAGAATAATGAGGATATGGGCTGTCAGAGCAGGGACATTTATTTTTTGATGTTGCCTAGCAACCCTGAAAACAAAATTGTAATATTAACTTAAATACTATGAATTTTTAAACCCGTGTGTATTGGGGGGAAGGCGAGGAGGAGAATAAGCTCCACCAATATTCAGGAAGGAATTTTCAACTTCCATCTCAGGCTTTTAGCTTTTTAGAAAATGAACAAAAGTAAAACCAAAAATCCCATCCCTCTCTAGTAAAACTTCCTCTCCTGATGCAGATTAGAGATGATTTTCAGTTGGAAGAAGAAATCTGATAAGCAGCTTTCAGTTGGTAGGATGAAAAGCTACAATTTATGTATGTCATAACGTGGTTTAGGACGTTATTTTCACAAACTTGCCCTTGATTAACTCTTAATAATAACGCTGCCATTTGCAGTGTCTAAATCAATTACTTCTAGAAGCACTTTTAGTGTGTTTTGAATATCCTTTGCTGTCCTACACTGTCTGATAACAACCTGCCTCATTCCTTTTGACACATATATCTCTGTTTAACCATGAATCTCTGCCTAAGCAGGCCAATGTTACAAGACATTGTAGACAGCACAAAAGAGATCCATGCTGAAATAAAAGCACTTCTCATTAAGGAATATTTATTTAAAGCATCTATGCTCTTAAGCAGTACGGTTAGAAGTACCTTTCTTTTCTTTCCAAAGCTCTTTTGTCTAGGGAAGATAATCTTGTGAATAAAAATAAATTAATATAATGAGATTATGTTTAATTTGCTCTCTGACTAATTAAATCCTCTTATTTGTCAAACCTATTGGATAGAAATAATTCATGTTGTAAATAACACAGTTTTGGTTCCCTGCTTGAGTGGGATTGGATGATCCTGTTGCCAGTTAAAAGAAACAAAATGAAAAGTAGATAGTATTTGATCAATGGAAGAATTTTCTATCAAAAGCTCACATGTAAAAGTAATTTATGGAAATAAACCACCATAACTACCATATATTTAAACACAAGCAATATTTAGGCTTTATGACTGTCCTTGGGGGAAGCTGCTGGCTGCAGCACACTCCTCTGACAGTCATTTACCAGAACTATTTCGGTCAGTGATAGAAAGAGCACACAATCAAAGTCAGCAGAAGTCCCTGCAGCAGTGGTGATCTGGAAGGCTCCGAAATGGTCAGCTTGGGAAGCTAAGCCTGAAGCAAGCAGCATTGTACATCCTCCCAGAGAGCCAAGCTCTGTGCTGGGGTGCCAGCGAGCGAACTCCCCTCGCAGCCAGATCCCTTCTTGGCTGTAGCAAGAGTCCCACACATTTCTCTCTAGAGCAGATGGTGGTGTGGGGCACTCCTGCCTCACCTGGCCAGTGGGAAATTTGCCATTTGCTTGAGCTGAGCAGCATGGGATTGTCAACATGCACAGTCACACGTGGAAGCCAAAGGGACATACAAGTCCCTGGGTTTCACTCCAGATCAATTTAAAATAATAAAGTCTAGCTTTAAAATATGGAAGCAATGTCTTACTCAGAGGCATCATCTAGGCTGAGAGGTGTCTAGACTATGGAAGCAGGTCCACTCGTGCTGCCTGGTTCCAGCAAGCTGTCACATCAAATAGCTGATGTCTTTGAAGACACCAGGACGTCTCTTTTCTGGGCAAACCTGCCATACCTGCAGTGACCTGATTGTGCAGGGGGTTAGTCTAGAATAGCTGTTCTTTAATGGCTTCTCTGCAACAGCTGCTCATCTGGGTACTCCCCTTGCTAAAAGTGCCATTTTTCAGTCTGATTCAGAAGTAAACCAAATTAAATTACAAAAACGTGTTGTTTGATACTGAATGTGCCTTGAAATAGGGATTTAATGTGCAAACCTTTAAATTTGCTCATGATAACCCCTCTCTGGCACCTACTGGCAAGTTCTGAAAGCTGCCTGAGATAAATAAGCATGTTCATCACAATCAAAGTTACTGCAAAGTATTAAGATGCTTCTCTAGCAGAATTTATTTCTCTAGCTCTGCTGAAATCTTGAACTTCTCTGATATTTTTGCAGTCAGATGGACGTCAGCTTTCTTTTATCTGATCTTTTTTTGATTTGTGTATCTTTAAAGTACTTTCATTTTTATATTCTTTGCCATGTTCTCTTACCTTGCTTTTGAGTTCCATATATGAAAGAATGATGGGTAGATGCTTCATAAGCTTTTTAAGAAAGAATGAAGAATAAATTCATTAAAATACATCATTTATTCAAAAAAATCAGTAACAGGCAGTATGATTTTGGTGAGAAAAGCGTTAAACATCTAGGTTCTCCCCGTGCTGTAAGTTTGAGCCAGGAGACAGCTCCCCTGACTTGAATCTTGGATCAGCTTGTTGGCTCCACTGAGCAGTAAGAGAGGAAAAAGAGGAAGAGAAATGTAAAAGTGATCTATAAGCAAGAATGTCTCTATATATAGACATTTTCCGTGAAGCACCAGACAGTCTTTAGGAATTAATGGTGAATTGGCCCAAATCATGCAGTGCTTACAAACTATACTGAGCTTGCTGTTTCTGCTCCAAAGAGGCATTGACAAGTTTTCTTTGGATCTACAGAGTCTTGAACAAAAATGATCACTTCCATTACATCCAGCTCTTTTTACTGGTTTGTTTTTTTTAAACAATCCTGTATTGCTTGTTGCTGAACAGTTATTATAAATCAAGTAGAAATATTAATAAGCAATGAAGCTCATTGATTTTGCTGAGTTGTGGGGGGGGAAGAAGTAGATGTTACAACATATTTGGAGCGTAACAAATTAAATTATTAGGACACAGCATACAGGGAGGTAAGACTTGTCTTCCCTTCTAAATCCTCCTGCTTAGTTCTGCAGTTGTAGTCCTAACACAGAAAGAATGAATGCTGCTTGCTCTTCTTCCATTTGAAGGCTACTGCATAGGAACGGATAGAAAAATGGACAAAGTTCTTTACTCACTGCCTCAGTCTCCTCCTTTGCTTACAGCAACGAGTATGTGAGGACACAGAGGATAATTACCTTCACTTTTAGAACAGGAAAACATCTTGTTTTCCACTCCAAGGAGGAATTTGAGGCAGGATAGGGAATTAATCCTCAAGGCTGCACAGCAATGAACTCTTGGTCATGTAAGGCAGTGTGAAGCGGTAGGAGCACAGCCAGTCTGCAGTTGGGTTTTGCTCAATAGAAGGTCCAACATTAGTCATTACAGCAAGGCATTGCATGTAGAGAGCTACAAGAGCACTGCTTATTTAATGATACTTGAAAAACAACCAGGAAATTAGAACCTATAAAGGATGAAATATGCGAGACCTGGAAATGCTGATGGATTTGCACAATACTGGAGGTATCTCAGTTCCCTCCAGTAACACTAGGTTGTCTTTCAGCTATTTGATCACAAAAGAAACAATACACGACTTTGTGTTTTCAGCTGTTTCCACTCAAACCTGTTTTGTTGCTGCTATTGTGAAGGATGGAGTTCTTTATTTTCTTCATCCCACGATGTGGGAGGATGCTCTGTTTTACTAGTGGACTATTGGTAAGAGGTGGTGAAAGAGGCAAATTTAGCACCAAAGTGTTGGATGCTGAAAGTATTCAGAAAGGGCTGACAATGCGATAGTGTACTCATGGTTCACAGGAACCCACACTTGGTGTTGTCCTGATGAAGGAACTTGGGACAGTGCCATTTAAAAAGTAATTATTTTCCGACATAATACACTAATTTGTAGGGTATGGTCAACAAAAGCATCACTTTTGATTAAAGATGACCGGTATTGGATATATCTCTCATGCATTTGAAATTCTTAACTATCCATAACAGAGAGAGGGAATTACATTTTTCCTTAGTTTATCCAGACCAGCACGTTGCTTGGAGTATGTCCAGTGGTTAGCAAGAACGGGTGAACTAAGTGAGCAGCAGACAAGTGTGAAACCTGACTGAGGCTTGTGCAGTAGACTCGTTTGCTTCCATTGCAAATAAGGGATTCCTGTTGATGCTAAAATATGAGCAATCTGAGCTGCTGCTCGTTTGGCAGGACGGCAGCAGAGCTCTGCTCGCAGCGATAAGCCTGCAGCCTCTCTGAGCTTCTTGATCGCTGCATTATGCAGAGTATTACTGAGCAAAAGGCTTTTCGGGAGGCAGCAGGAGCACTGCGTCCTTTGGCATGCAGCAACATGTGGATCAGGCATGCTGGACACAAGTTCCCCCTAGTGAGGGAATCGGTAATAACTTCTGCTCGAGGAGGCAGCTATAGAAATAGACATTGAAGATTGTGAACTTTGCTAAATTACATACGTCTGCATTCTGCCTGGGTGTGAATTTGAAGGGCTTAGAGATGGGAAGAAAAGTATGGGAAACATGATGCATTCATCAGTCAGGTCCTTCCTTTTTTTTTAATCAGCACTTTATATCTCTGTTAAAGTTTTATTTAACATAGTTTTGTATTTGAATAGTTGGTGCATGTTCTCATCATCCAAATCTTGCAGAAAAAGAAAAATGACAAGGTTCAAGGTTACAGAATTTAACAAATGGCATTTTAGAGATAACATAAAAGCAATTTGTGACCCTCAGGACTATTTTTCACCTTCAGGGCTATTAGTATGACATCTTCCCTGAAAGTGCATGGATAGAGAATCTGAAAGGTTAGTGGCCATATTAGTGGAGAAAAAGAAATCTACTTTTCCTAGTTTTTCCAGAAACCTCACACATAACTGTGGACAATTCCATTCTATTTTTTCTGAAAATGTTTCCCTAAGAGGGGCAAATGAGTAGCTACATCAAGGTATTCTGCTGCAACAGTTATGGATGCCACATATGCAAATCTGTGTACACAGATTTCGTACTCCTTTTAGTACTGTAAATCAAAATTACTTGTGTGACTTTCTTTATGAAATAATGGATTATTGCTACCATCTACAGACTGGAAATGATACTTGAAAAACAGATAATTACATCAGCAATTCCTTTTCCCTGTTGCTCACAAATTCAGTTTGGTTGCAAATACAGTTGACATCTGGCAGTAGTAGTCACCTCAATCTAGAAGTCCTCTCAACCATGTATTCTTATAAACCTTTCACTGTATTCAGATGGCTTTATTATTAGCCTAAGACGGTGGTCTTAGTAGGCAAAATCAGTAGTAGGGAGGAAATAAATATTCAGAAAAAACATTCTTATGTGTAGAGGGTTTGCACAGATGGATAATCTAAGGAACACCAAAGAAATCATCAGGATCTTGAATGTATTATAAAAACAACAAACCCAGCCCCAGCACCTCTTCTGTATGTTCTGTACTCACTCCTGAGTGTTCAGATGACTGCCATCCAAAATGCTCTTGCTTAGTCCTGAGTGACATCTGATGAAAAGCACCATTTTGGGAATTACAAGCAGGAGACTTATTTAAAGGAAGGGGAATCACAAGTACATGATGCAGCTTGCCTTTCAAGTGAGCATTTGAAGCTGTGTGAGGGAAATAGAGCATTCTTCCCCCTTCACAGAAACAGAGAACTGCACTAGAGAACTGCACTACAAAAATGCAGAGGAGTTTATCCCTTCTCTGTACACAGATCAGCATCCTGGTAGTGGCCACCAAAATGTGTGAAGAACCTCCTTAAGGAGGCCATGCCCTCTGTCATGGCGCCAGGGGTGGCCTCTCAGTGATTGCTCTTCATGTCGAGACCCGCAATTCTGTGTTTCATTCAAAGAAGATGAATACAGGAACAGTCTGCAAGCCATTCTAGGCATTTGTTACATCAGACACTAAGGTGATTTTTTTTTCTTCCAACAGCCCTAGAATCAGAGGTCTTAATGAATTACAAAAAGGCATTCAGCTGGTTCAGTTGTAAAGGTTTTCATAACCCAACTCTTCAAATAAAATTAATCTTCAGGAAGTAGAACAGCTCTCAACTAGTGCAGATTGTCAATCTGGACTACTCAAGAGTTACGTGAACTTAAACACATTGCCTTAAAATTGTTAGTCTTACTTATTTTGAAATTATCATTTCATAATTCTAAAAAAAATCTATTCTGTTTGCTTTGAGAAACATGTTTTTAAAAACTCATTGTCGGTTACCAAACAGTATTCCTGTGGGTATTAGACAGATTCTGAATGATTAACTAAGTTAATCAAAGTGATGGTGCAATGTAATTCCAGTCACTGGCAGTAACATTCACAAACTTGCTTTCTGTATAGGGAAACTATTTTGAGGAAACATTTTCCTCTGTCTTCTAGAAGTTGACAGCCAGGGCTGGTAGAAAGGTGATGTGTAGAACTCACGTGTGGTCTGAGAGGTGATGTCTGTTGAACTACATTTTTTAAGTGGGCTGTCTACATATAATCAGCTGCAGGAATATCCTTCTTCAAAAATAGGGGGATCTAATATGACAATAAATGTTTTCTTTTAACAGGTTTTGAAGATTTACTTATTTTATTTAATCTTAAAGGTTTTGGATTTGAGGTTTTTTTACTTCTCAGAAAGCCATGGGGATGACTGCTTGTGGGAGCTCTCAAATGCCGGTGACCAGAAGGCACAACTTCCCACTTCACAGCAACACACGCAATCCCTACTGCACATTGATAGGCTTTGTTACTGCTTGATTTTCCTCTTGTTTGCAGAGGAATGTGTGAATATCTGTAACATCTTCCTACAACTTTTACAGGGACATGGCTGAAGAGTAGTTTGGGCATTGTACAACAAGAAGGAAATCAGTTGACTTGGACTTATATTGCACCTCAGCTGGGCTACTGGGTTGCAGCTATGTCACCTACTATCCCAGGTAAGAATTGGAATGTGTTGATATTTGCAGCATTGGGTGATTATTTATTCATATATAATGTTTATATTTTTCAGAATGACCTCATCTGAGATGCCACAGCTTGATCAATAATGGATTATTAGAAAACAGAAATCTGAAAGTAAAGGGCTAAAATCTTTTCGGGATTGGGTGGGGCAACCTTGGTGCTCAAAATATCCGTGTCATTTCAATGGGGAACTTTTTTAAGTGTTTTGATGCATTTATGTCACCACTGCCTGGTAAAGCCATTGCTAGAAGATGAGGGGAGTCATAGCATCAATGTGTTGGTGTTCCAACAGGTAGAAAAACAGGTGCTGTGAAGTTTCTGTACAAAATCTCACAGAGATACTGATTCACCTAAAGCCAGCATTATCCTGGGTTAGACACTAATGGATGGATGGATGGATTGATTGACACTTTTTTCCTTTTGCACTGAAGATGCTCGTTTTGCCCTGAGTTATGCTTTGCATCATCTTGGTGATTGATAATAACTTAGCTTAGAAGTTCTAGGAGGTGTATTAGAGTGGCATTGGTACAGAGGTGACTGGTTGCCATCTGCAAACCTCTTGGCATAACTGTAGAAAATGGCTTTGAACTAGGCATTAATTACACGTGCTTCTGTGTCTTTGGAGATTATTAATGCTGCAACTTCTGCTTCCTTTTCTTCTGCCTGTGGCTGCTTCAGATTTCTAGGTATTAGTTCTTCAGCCACCAATAATCGGAGATACTTCTGTGTATAAAAGAGCCAATCAATCAATAAAAAAAAAAAAACCAACCCAGAACTCCTTACAGATATTCTGTTTTAGGTTTTCCAGCTGAAAACCTAATCCAGTAGAAATGAAAACATGCTTGCCTTGGCTGTGCCAGCTCAATAAACTATAACCAACAAAACAAACTCTTACATGAGGACAGGTTTTAAAGTCTACTCATACATATAATGAAGTTGTTTCATAAGATGCGAGCTTTTTATTTGAGATTCTATTAAATTATAGATATTAAATGCTGGGGTATTTAGCTGATTCATTGCTTAACAGACTTCAGAGGCAGGTGCAGATCTGAATAAGCTATCATATTTAATTTAATGGAATTTTACAAAATAATTGTACTTGAAGAAAAAGCAACTACTCTGAGCCAAACATTTCCCAGTACAGCTCTGTCCCCAATTGCAAGGAAGTGACACTAGTCATGAGATTGTGCTTGTAACTCTGAGGTTACAAGGCCTGTAACTCTTTAACAGGAGAAGGAGAAGACTTATTTGTCCTTGTGCTTTAACTTGTATGGCAGAGTTTCTACTTGTATGTTACTTTTCCTTCCCTCTAGGGCTAGATCTGAGTTCCTAAAACTTTGTTGCAATGGGAACAACATTTTCATGAAAAATGCAAGTGATTTATCTTGTCTTCTTTTTGCTTAATGTCCTGAAGCAACAGTAACAATCAATTATGTAAAGGTAGTGGTGGGACAGAATGTATAAATATTTAGATTGCCCAAATGCAATATAATTTATATTACTTTTAATGAGTTAATGTATTTTTGCATATTTTATCTCCTAATTAAATCTATTTGATTTCTTATCTCAAAAATGGACAAAAATGAGCTTTGTTTTCCTGGCAGTGGCTCTACAGACCACTCAAGATCCACACATGAGGTTTTGCAAACCTTATGACCTAGAACCTTTGAGTTGGCCAAGTTTGCTGTCCTTCACAGTACATGCATGTTAGTCTGCCAGCTGGTGCTGTACCTCCTTGCCTGCACATGAAAATTTGAGTCTTTATTTCAAAATTATCATAAGGATTTTACAAACCAACAGGGTCACACATGCATAATTGTGAACAGATGTTGTCCACATGTGTGCATTCCTTTATGTGTTAGAACATTTACTAAGCATTATTTAAACCTGGAGTTACAACACTGTTTCACTAGTGGCCTGTTTTTTAAAGCTACTGAAGATCTGCTTGGCTTGGTTTGATCTAGACTTCAGAGCACCAACACATCTTCCAGCGAATCCTGTACTGCAGTGCCTGTACTGTTTGGTGTGAAGCGCCACAGATGCTGAAGAGCAGTTGTTGCCCACCCTGTTGCTTCGTGCATTACAGTGCTGGGAGATGCTGGGATGGATTTGCTCTGGTGGTGAGAGCTTTGGCACACGATGTCAGCATTAGGACCTGGAAGGCAGCATTCACTGATGCGTGCTTCCATTGAAACTGACTGGTTTTCCACAGAATGAGCTAGCTGGACTTGCAGTCATGAAAACCAGCACATGCTTTCTCCACAACTTGCTCCCTTCTCCAGAGATGGTCTGCTCAGTAGGCACCAGGGCTATGAGCAGCAGTGTTGCTTAGCACCCTGATAATAAGGGAAGGTGTCCCTCTCCTTGTTTGACTGTTGTTCCTCTTCCTGTTTGCAGGTTATTACAGGTCTAAATTCTCTTTTCTGGCCTTCCAGGTCCCGTTGTAACACACGACATTACCAGCTATCACACAATGTTTCTTTTGGCAATTTTAGGAGGGATGGCTCTCATACTTCTAGTCTTGCTGTGTCTGCTTTTGTATTATTGCAGGTAAGATTCACCATCCTGGTTCCTTAGTTCATGTTGAAAATATAAGCTTTTTCATGCTTATGAAATTAAAAACTTTGGTATTGAAACATTTTTACTTTGGGGGGGAAAAAAGGCAAGCAAACACCTGAAAAAGAAAGAAACAGTGAGATCAAATTTCCAGTGTTCCTGGTTACGTGCAGCATACAAATCCCTGCCTTTGGTAAGATGTTAGTTGAGTGAATCACACACATCTGTACCTGTGTTCTCCATGCAACTTCCTAGCAAACATGGGCATAGGTTCAAGATCTCTGTCATTGTACCTGTTACACATTTGCAAATGATCTTTCTGTTGGCGTTGTATTAAAATGAATGTTAAACTTTTATCAGCAAGTGCCTACTAATGAGTGATTTTATATTTACCTTCGCCAGACATTTACTCCAATTTGTGATTTGTACTTGAGATATTTCCCAGTTGACATTAGTTATTCTTTAATTTTATCTTTGCCGCTGGGATAAGCTTTTAATTTTTAGATTATGTAATAAAAGCTCAATTCCCCTAATACCAATCACTGCTTAAAAATCTTCTGTTAAGACACACTTGCTTCTCTTGTTTTTGTGTACAACAGTCATAAATGTATAACTTCTTTTTTTACTGGCTTTTGTAGAAGAAAATGTCTAAGACCACGTCAACATCATAAGAAACTGCAACTTTCGACAGCACTGGACACTTCTAAGAAGGATCAAGCAACCTCAATGTCCCATATAAATTTAATATTTTCACGTCGTGAGTCAGAATTTCCAGGTGGATTGTCCGTTGCTAGCAATGGACACGCTGAAAACTCAGGGGCAAAGGAATTAATCAGTGCTGTCCACATGGAGATGGTGTCACCTACTGGGGAAGCAGATATGCATACGCCTATGCTCAAACACTCCTTCAGTACTTCCCAGGAGTTTAGCTCCCGAGAGGAACTGCTCTCTGACAAGGAGAAAGACAAGAGCAGAATTTCCTTGGATGACCTGACTCCCAGTGGGTCTCTAAGAAAAGACTACCACAAATCAGCAGATAGTTTTCCTCTAAAGACAAGAAAGTCTACAGAAACAGCTGAAGGCTATGAGTCCCCTATCAAAGATGAGTATAGGAGAAGTTACAATGCTATGCTCTCTCAGCCTTTATTTGAAAAGCAAGAGAGAGAAACTCAAGTATCTATGAACCATATTGCTACTGGAAGTAAATACAATATTCAGGAACAAATATACCCCACACCTTCAGCCCCTGAAAAAGAGCTGCTGGACTGCAGACCTACTGATTGTATGATGTCTCGTTCAGTTGATCACCTTGAAAGACCTACATCTTTCCCTCGACCAGGTCAGCTAATCTGCTGCAATTCTGTTGACCAAGTCAATGACAGTGTTTACAGAAAGGTTTTGCCTGCACTGGTCATCCCAGGTCATTACATGAAGCTGCCCGGAGAACACCCTTTTGTTAGCCAGCCCTTGGTTGTCCCAGCTGACCAGCAGATTGATATAGAAAGACTTCAGGCTGAGCTTCCTAACCCTCACACACGGCTTTTCCCACACCCTGCCCAGCAGCTGCAGCCCCAGCAGTTGGCATCCCAAGCAATATCTCAGCAACATTTGCAAGATGCAGGTGCAGCTGAGTGGAGTCAGCAAAATGCTTCCATGTCTGAATCTATTTCCATTCCTGCCTCTCTTAACGATGCATCCCTGGCTCAAATGAATAGCGAAGTGCAGCTTCTTACAGAAAAGGCTTTGATGGAATTAGGAGGTGGAAAGCCATTGCCTCATCCTCGAGCATGGTTTGTTTCTCTAGATGGGCGTTCAAATGCTCACGTTAGACATTCATACATTGATCTCCAAAGAGCTGGTAGGAATGGGAGTAACGATGCCAGTTTGGACTCTGGTGTTGACATGAATGAACCGAAATCTGCCCGAAAGGGAAGAGGAGATCATCTGTCTGCGCCACAGAGTCACCCCCCAGTGCAGGAGCACCAGCAGAGAGAGCGGAAGGTTTCAGATAGCACAGCTTACACACAGCTTGTGTACTTGGATGATATGGACCAAAGTGGCAGCGAGTGTGGAACAGCAGTTTGTAGCCCTGAGGACAATGCTCTCCGATGCCTCTTAGAAGGCACCAGTAAGAGAAGTGGTGTGCAGCTGCCCAGCCTGCAGGAGGAAACCAGAACTGTGGATACCAAACCAGAGCCATTAACTAGTCCTGAACATGGAACATCTGTTCAAGATGATGATGATGAAGACGAGGAGGATGAGGAAGATGACCAAGGCGAAGATAAGAAGAGTCCTTGGCAGAAACGAGAGGAAAGACCATTAATGACTTTCAATCTAAAGTGAGCTATTGTGAAAATCCACCCTTCAGTGGAGTATAAAATTGCCAAATATCCTTTCTGTGGAAGTGCTTGATATTTTTTTTCTTTTTTTCTTCTTCTTTTTTTTTTATGTTGTGGAGAGAAAAGAGAAAAACAAACTGTGGTGAGCAACATTTGAAAGAACTTAAATGCATTACTGTGTAAATGTTAGAAAAGAATTAAAATCATTCCTCTGATTTAACAGCTGCCTCCAGTGAGATAGCTGAACAAAGAGTGTGATTGTTATTCCATATACTTGATATTGGTCATCCAGGATGTTGAAAATACTGACAAATTGTTTTGGTTGGTTTATGACCTCAATCTCCTTATGAATGGGAGCTGGTAAAGCTTTTGTTTTGTACGCCAATTTTATGCTGATAATGCTACTGAAAGTATCTTAAAAACAGGAGTTTGACACATGGTGTCCAAAATTGTGCATTATCTCAATGAAAGGCTATGCATTGCTGCTTTTAGTAATATTTTGCTTATACTATGCTTTTCTTAATTTTATAAGTTGGTTGTAAACATTTTATGTCCTTTATTATAAACTACTCAGCAATTTATTTTAATGTACAACTGCAGGAAACTTGAGTAGCATCCCTTAGCATTGAAGCCTTTTTATGAAACCAAACTGAACTTTATGTCAACTAAGATTCCTCCAATTCTGGTCCCATTTTCTCAAAGTGCCTTTTTTACAGTAACAATGAACAGTCCCTTCTTTTGCTAAGTCCTTTTAATTGACCCCATTTGAGATTTTATAAACTTCTGAACTTCTACCTTTTATTTTAAGCTGCATGCCAAGAGTCCCATTTTGTGCTGAGCATTTCTCATTTCAATACAGTGTATTCTGTAGCTATCATGTATATTGTGGATTCTGTTTAGCCAGGATAGACTTAGAAGACATTTTAAAGGGCCCAGAGTAGCCAAGAAGATAGTTTCATTGACTGTATATATTGTTAGTTTCCTCTGGAATCACATGAGCTAATCATGCTCATATAAAATGGACTATTGACCGAGCAAGTGGACTGAATGTGTCTAGAAAAATTTGGGGGAAAAATAAATGTACTATCCAAAAGTGCCAGAATTACTCTTCTGTGCTTTTTCCATACAGAGCTGCTTGGTTATCCAAAAATTATAATTGAAAATAAACTGCAAAAAGTATCTTTGTGGATTTTTCCTCTGTTAGTGGGTATCACATTATTTTATGTTATTTAAAAAGAAAAATACTTCGGTTTCACTTTTCCTGTGCATATTTATGCTCACGTGACTTACTTTCTTTTACAGTTCTCATGACCTTAAGTCTATACTGAAATTTAGACCCCTTTTCAGAAAAGCATTCTCTGTATCTTGATAAATACCTAATTATTTGCTTAAGTATCACTGAAGACTTTGGAAATGAAATCCTGGTATCACCAAAATTCCCTGTGGAGTCACACTTCCCGTGGGCCAGTTTTCTTCCTGGGATTTCTGTGGGTACTCACACTTACTGCACTCTTCTCACTTTTTCATTAATTGGGTTCAAAGAACAGGAAGTATGTGACTTCCACTCTTGTGGAATCCCTTGTATACATTCAGCTTATCATGTTTCATTCAGTTATTTTTATGCAGATTAGCAGCAGTCACGCTTACTAAAGTTTATAATTAAGTCATCTCCAAAGGGATTTAAGTGCTATATAGTTCTTATTTAATTTTTAATAATAAGGCCCAACTCACATTCATTGCTTTATTTTCAGTAAGTTTCAAGATTTTCATAGGAAGCAAGCCTTGTAATTTCCATCTTACTGCTTGTCTTACCTGGGAGCCTGATCTCTAGCCAGGAGTTGAATCCTGATTTCCTAGTTCCCAGGTCAATGCTCCTTTCCATCCACAAAGCCAGATCACCTTTTGCTTTGATTCATGTTTGAAAGTGGTATATATTGTAAAAGGAATCTAAAATATTGTGGAGTGCATTGAATATTGAAATCACCATATTAGCAGTAAATTATGTTTTACTCATTGTGTATGTGCCAGGTCCTTTCCTGTTCTGTTTAGGAATTTTGTACTGACCACCTGTGAACTGGTTTTGGGCTCTAGGTTACTTATTGTCAGTTTGTGCAAGGTCACTGAACAGAAAAATACTACTTTAAAGGAATAGTATTTATCAGATGTCAGTAAGTGCTGGTAATACAGTGTCACTTATTAATCAGAATGCTGCATAAGTAAACATTCTGAATAAAATTTCCACATACCAGAATTATTGTGCTATTTAGTTTCAAGTTTTCTGCTGTCTTAAATCTGTCATTTTTAATTACATTCTTTTTATACATTCCTTTGCAAAGTTTCCATCCTTACTATCTTGTAAAGTGAGATTGTTGCTATTAAATTGCAGTGGTTTGTTTCTTTAATTGTGTTGGTTTTATGTTCAAAACACTTCTTTTTATGATTTGATGATTTGTGGTCCTAATACAGCAAATATACTTGAACAAACACAATGTGGGTATGTTGCAGATCTTCTTTAAAATAGCGTTTTTAAATTGGTGTGATAATTTGATTTTGGAAAATATATAGTTTATAAAATGTATTTCTCTATATCGAACACACCTGGGCCATATGCTAAATGAAACTGGAACAGAGTTAACACAGGTCAGCTAACAGGTTGAGATTAGAGCGCGCTGTGCCTAATCTTAAAGTCCAGTGGTAAGTTCCATGTTTTACTTTTCAGCAACTTACTGAGGAAGATACGTCAGTAAAATACAAAGACATTTTCTTGCTTGTATATTGCAGTTGCACAGTGAAGCAGGTACCAATAAAGCTTATAAAACACAGAGAACAAAGTATAACTTGAATAGGTCTTGGCATCAGCAGCTCCAAGTCCATGTAGAAGATAACCTAGAAAATCAGTTGTTTTCTTATTTTATGACAGCAGATACCAGTAGGGAAAATTTGCAAAAGACTGTAATGACAAAGCTTACAAAAATAATGAAAATACGTTTGTCTTTAAAAAATACTAGAAACAAGTCTTCAAAGTTCAGGTCCATTTATATCACAGACTTTCTGAAATGTTAGCACTGTTGGGAGTTAATACACTCATTAAGAGTCCATTCACTTCGTGGTTGTCCCCCAGCTCCCACTTTGTTCCTGCTCAAATACTTGCCTCTCAAAGCTTATTAAACTATCTGTAAAGTACCTTGACTTAATGTGATAATGACCTTTTATTATTTGATTAAGTGCTTTGTCAGGGTACCAGCATGCAAATGCCTCTGCAAATACAGGGACAAAAACTGATTACTGTCTCAGAGCATTTGCAATCTAACATGTTACACAAATTATACAAAATTGTGGTACTGATCTAAAATAAACAGATTACAAAGGAAGGCCCAGCATTTGGAAATTGCTCACGATTCTTTTCTTTGTTACTGGGAGGACTGAGTAGCTTTAGTAATTAAACACTCTTGAAATAACTTGGCAGTATTTTCATTTTTTTGCCCTTCATTCTATCCATGAATGCTTTAGGGGACCAATTTTATTTCACTATTCTAAACTAATATGTTTGAAATTGGTTAGAAATCAAATATCCTATGTAGGGTTTAGCCTATACAACAGCACAGGTATAAATGAACAAGTGTTTGATTAGATATTTACTCTTACTCTAGGAAGGTCCATAGTGAACCAAAAAGGCTTTTTTTTCTTAGCCAAACAGAATTCATCTGGGAATTAAAATTTATTATAACACAGTAATCAAGTATCACTAGTCTGTAACTTGGAGCATGGTGACCCATGCAGTACAATCTTGGAGTTGGTCAAAGGAGAAGAGTGTCTGTTTACTTTTCTAAAACAGATGTGCGACAGATAGAGCTTTTCTGAATCAGTGCTGCCTTTGGTCTCTTTCGCATTTGAAATTCAAGTTGTGGTATCTGCCACCTGGTGGTGAACTGCTTCTCCAGACGTACTGCGTGTGAAGCACAGTTTATCATTTCAATATAAGCACAGTTAACTTCAGTAACACCAGCAGGCAGCTGGCACAGGATCATCAGTTTCCTGGGCCTGCTGTCAGTCCAAGTGCAGAGATCCCTGTCAGCCCAATCTCTTTGCTGGGGGAGTATTCAGCTTACGACATCTCCATTCAAATCAAAATGCATCATCATTCTGTATTCTGCCTTGTGAATGGCACCTTGGGTTGAGATAAAGGTAGTAACAATTTTAACTACTTATTGTTTCCAAAGTTGAGAAAAATAGGAGCAACTCAGTTATTCTTTTCCTGTTCCTCTGCTTACAGACAGATAAACTGGTAGGTTCAGCACTAATCTTACTCATAATGGTAACCTTACTATTATTATGTGTGTGTGTGTATATATATATAGATGTATATAATTTATAATATACATAATACTATGCTATATCATATGCCATGATAGATATGTACACACACTACCTTTTCATCATATCTGCTATTTTCATTTCCATGCTATAAAACAATTGGAATTGGAGATTCATGTAAACAACTCGGCAGCTGTCAAGTGCAATTTTCAGAATAGGGGAGCATTTTTTATTACATTTATTCATCTAATTCCAGCTGTTAAATTGAGACCAGGTACTGTCTTCTATTTGTCAGTAATAACAGTAAGGGTATCTAGTTCTTTTCAGCTGTAATCCTCTGGTATCCACAGGTTATTACTTTGTAAACTGTGGCGCCTGGTCTATTACCACTTAACTGAAGTATTTCTTGTTTTATTGATGTGCTTTTCTTCTAGGAATGAACAGTGCCAGTTAGTGTGTTTGGTCATTAAATAGCTATTCTGCCTTAGAAACTTACAGCCACGGGGAAGGAAAATGTGATGACAACAGGGAGGTACAAATTAAATACTTGTTTACAGGCTATTTTTGTAATTCTTTAGAGAAGGATTTTGTGTTCACATGACTAGAAATACAGACTCCTCAATAAACCCAACTGAGGAATGCTCCTGCCAGTTTTATATTATAAAGGTAGGAAATGGTGCTTGAAATAATGCTGTGAGATGAGAAATCCCTCTTTCAAAGGAACGGCTGGTCCTGCTGCAAGACCAGTTGAGCATCAAAGCTGAAAGAACTTACTTAAAGTGGGTCCTGTTACAAGCACTGTTTTTTAAAGGGTTTTGATGATTTATTGGTTGTAGGAAGTTTAGAAAGCTTGGAGATGAGAGAAGCTGTGGACCTTGGCTTCTCTCTCCCCTCTCTTCAAGGACTCCCCCTTCTATAAATCCAACTCCCTGATTCTGCCTTCAGTTTTGTGTCATGCTGTGAGGCCACACATCGATGGGACATACAATGTGACACCCTAATATTAGACTTTTCAGTAAAGCTACTTTTAGATATTGGTGAGGGCAAGCTTCCTTTGTATCTATGCCATTTGCTCTAACTTGTATTTAACACCTTGCAATCCTGCATTAAATAACACAATAAAAATGAGAGAAGCAAAACATGATAGCCAGGTTCCCCAATGAGAAATGTATTTGTCTTGACAGCTGGATTGGTCTTTCATTCCTTGAAATCCTTGAAAGTATACCTACATAAGTGTGTGTGTGTGTGTGTGTGTGTGCATACACACGTGCACGGATACACATTCACACGTATGTATATAAATACATTTAATATAAAAGCTGCCTTAAATACTAATTTCAGCATTTCAACATCAAGCAATGGCAAAGTGAAGGTCGCTCATCCAGACTGACTGGAAGAACCAGCATGAGAGACCATAAAGGTTTGTATTAATTAACTTAATTGTCCTTGTGGTCTGACATTGCAGGGTCAAAACCATGCTTGATGCTGAGTTTCTGATGCACCTCCAACTTCCACGAATTTATTCACACTTGCCTTCTAGCCTAGACCTGATGTATAAATTTTGTGATTAAAGCTTGTCTAGTATCTATATTTTATGTAAGTTACTCTACAGTTGTTGCACACTTAACAGAGGCTCTTTTTTTGCACAAAGTTGTAAAATTCTGAAGGGTAAAATCTTACTGTAAAATCTAAAAAAAATTCTGCATAGAAATTGAAGAGTTCTAATAGAGTCTGATTTTCCATTGTCTTCATAGGGAAGACTGTCTATGAGATGCTTCTTAATTCAATGTAATTCTTGCCATAGGTGTGCATCCTGAACCATGCTGTTAATCTGTTTCCAACCACCCAGAAGGCACATCTGTCACAGGAAAAAGTTCTTTTTTTGTTTGGAGGTAAAGAACTATCTGAAACAGACGAAAAGAAAACTCTAAAAGCTTTCATTTTGGAAAAACTACTGAAATGGTCAAGAGATACAGAATAATTTGTGTATCTATCGCTCCCTTCATCCAGAATGAGGGAAATAAAGCATCTTGGCTGTACCTGCAGCCTCCCTGCAAAGAGAAGGAATCAGCAGGCACATTGAAAAGGGGAAGTGTAAAAGGCTATTGGGAGAACTGATTGCAGAGCTGACAGGAGTAAATTGGATTGATTTGGAGATTGGATGGGCAGAAGTAATTGCTGAGTATTGGTCAGAGCTCCTGCAGCACCTGTGTCAACACCATCTTTGTCAAAAAGCCTGTCACCACTAATTCTCATTCATATACATAGTTTGAGAAGGGTCTTAGAATAAAAATAGACATAAAAATGCAAAATACGTACATATTTTTAATAATTATTTAATTCTCACTTCTGATTATTAAATATCTTTTTTACCTTTTGGGGCTAGAGACCCTAGGAACTGAGGAACTGAGAAGTGCTGGAACCAGTTCGAACCTGTGATGTAAGCCTTCTATCCTGCTTCCAGCAATCATCAAAAACATACTTCAGAAAACTGAAATCTCTACTAGCAATAATAACTAACATAAAGGATGAAAGTCTTTCTACCCTTATCACTTATACCTTTAAGCACAAAGGTTTGTATTTATCATACACGGTTTTTAATGCTCTGATACATTTTCACTATACGTGTAAATGTCTAACCCTCTTCAGCGCTGTATAGCTCACGGCCCTTGCCAATGCAGGCACCAGCATGGAGAAGTAGATGGTCCTGTGCAAAGGTAAGATGTAAAATAAAAGAGGTAAGCTATCAGCTGCATTTGAAAATTGAATAAAAAAGAGTTGAATGAGAGTGCAGCAGAAAGAGTGGGATGCTTTGAGAGTGCTTGCCCCCAGTTTGACCACTGCAGCCAATACAGGCCATCAGCGAGTGGGCTGTGGGAGCAGGCGAGGCTGCAGCTCCCCAAGCATGGTATGGGCTAAAAAGAGGTAGAGTGGGTGAGACAAGCCATAAAGACCAGAGGTGTGATCTCACGTGGATACAGGTGTGTAGCATGTGGGATCACAAGCTCATTTCCTTCCCTAACCATTTCTACCTATGCTGTTGTTAACTGTAACAACTATGGAGAAGTGTTTTGGTGCATTTGTTCTGTTTATTTTCAATCTTACTCTTTTACCCTTGCCTCTCATTCAGAATTGAGGAAGATAGTATTTAAGTTTTCACCATGAAGAGCAGCGAATTAGAAAAAAACCAATGTGAGGTAGTACTAGTAGGCACTTGTATGAACCAAAGTCTAAATATATTTGCTCAATAACTTTTTTTAATGTTAATTAGAAAAATAGGGGCAACACTAAAATATTAGCTCATTTTCAAATTGGACCAGTTTTGCTTCCAATTTACAAGATCAAAAATGTTTACACCAAGTTGTTACTTGCAATCCAAATCCATTTAAAATGCCATGTATATTTCAGCGTGGTGTGTAAAGGTAGGAGCAGTCCTGTGACTGCATGAGAATTTCAGATACTTTTCTCCTGCAGTGTTTAATACTCAAAACACATAGACTAATCAGATGAGGCCGATAGCCTGAACGCGAGATTGTATATCACCAGCTCACTGGGATGTAATTAATATGTGTTGCTAGGCAGGTAAACAAGTCTGGATTATGCCTGGCTGCTTGAGGGAAACAGTATCTGTGCCTTGCTGGTTTTATTCAGTCACAGAAGAGCGAGGAGAAGCATGGTTCAACCCTGCCCACGTACTGCACAGTCTCACCCGGTGGTTCATCCCACAGGTGAGATCTGACGAGTCCCTGTACAGTCCTGGGAATTTAGGCTTCCTAATCCTCAGTATTTCTTACTGCCAAGCTTAAATGGCTCCTCCCTCAGTAACCCGGGGTTCTTGTGAACTCACATTGGCCACCAAGATGCCCAAAGTACTTGAGTGTTTGTAAGATTTCATTTTGATTTCTGGAGTTTGCTCTGGCAGTCAGCTAGGAAAAAGTTAAACACGGCAATAGCAAAGTCCATTTGTGGCTCTGGGCCTCTAGTCAAATACGCATTTGAGGTGGACCAAAGCACTTCTGAATTGGAGACATAGGTTAATTTTGTGTAGTCATGACAGACCCATGACTGCCTGTGTTATGGAAAACAGGGGAGAGACAGAACCTAGAAGGAGAAGTAGAATGGGGAAAGATGCAGAAAGCTGGGATTTATGGTGGTGTGGTGGGTCCCCTAGACGCTGCTCTGTTCTTTGGTGGCTGACAGTAGTGGGAGCAGCAAGGCAGAGCTACATCTGAAGTAATTCATTTGCCTTTCTCTCTTCCTTTCTTCCAATTTGTTGCCATAAGCAACTGGGTATTTTGTCTACATCTAGCAGCAAACCTAGAGTCACTACTAAGGCTCTAAGGAGACCTATGAAAATAACCAACCAATGAATAATTCATGACATGCTGGAATTATTTTAATTGATTTCACGATATGCCATTTAGTATTAAGTGAAGTGTATCTCCTCCAAAGGAAGTCTATTTTCCTTTGTTAATAATTTTTTGGCTTTTGTGCAAAATGACTGTGCTTTCTTCTTTTCAATCTTCATAAAATAAAAGGCTTTTGCTTTTATCTTCCCTGTACATCTAGGAAGAGGTCTTTTTTATCAGTTAAAAACAGTAAAATCACAACGTCACAAACACAAGATCTTTACCTGGTTAAGTTTAAAATTAAACATTTCTGATGGTTTTTGATGGTCTGCGTAGACTGGTGTGAATCTGTGGGTTGTGTCTGCAGTACTGGCATGCAGCATTTTGGGGAGTTCCTGGACATACCCACATGGAACAACAGAGATCTTGGAAGTACAGATGCCCACGGGGAGCCTCTTCAGGCACAGCAGATGCCATCCTTGCTGCTTCCTGTCATAATGTTACGTACTCCAATAACTCTCTGTGGTTGAGCATGTGCGGTCTTGAAATTCAGAGGTACATTTTTTCACCTTGCTGCTCTATTTTTGTAAGACAACTATAGATGTGATAGCCAGCATCTGTCAAGTAGTGTAACTGCTGAGCAGTGTCTGCAGAGTGAATTTAAATGCTCTGGGAATATGTCTCGTAATTTCAGAAATGCAAAGCTACCTCAGAAATCCACAGTGCAGGACAGGTGCGTAACTCTCACTTCTGGTGAACTTCTCTACTTGTGGTAAAAGCAGAAGTTGCATTTTCATGAAATGCAAAGCACAATCCAGTGCTGTCATTTGACCCTGAGACAGTCGAACCTGGATAATAATCTCAGGATATCAACTGCGCTATGCTTGAGGTTATTGTTCACGCATGCTATGACGTACAGAATAGCAGCCACTCTGCAGCTATACTCCCCCTTCCAGGGAGAATGCCTAGCAGGGTAGCTTGCTGGCAGAGATTCATATTGCCTCTTTAATTGACAATATGAAATGCAAGAAGAGTCAGGATCCAGGCTTCCTGTACTCTGCTTGTCTCAATGAAGTGAGGAAAATTGTGGTAAAGGACAGAAGACAGTGAAATCTACAGGTTCTCCAACACATTGATTCAATATAGCTGTTAGTCACACTGTTCTTCACTTTCTCTTACACATTATTATGAGGGGAAAAAATCAGTTGTAATCACTGTATTAACTTCTCTCCAGGCTGTGGGACAGCTGTTCACAATTGCTTTTTGTTATTGAGAACTATTGGGTATTGTGCCTTTGTTTTGAGATTTCCTTTCTCTCCTATGCATTATGGATGAATGAAGTTTTACTTCTAAAGGTCATTTCAAGCTGTAACGACGTGATAGAAACATTTTCCCTCTGAACTACAGCGACGGCTTGACACTGGGAGGTCATACTTGGCCAAGTGTAAATTACAGACTTCATTTTATTCATTTGAATCACAAGTTCCTGTGGCAACAAGTTGTAAAGGACCAAATGCAGTGGGACACAGTGGCCACAGGCTGGTGCTCAGTACAGAGAGGTTCAGAGTTTGACAGCTGGAAGGGCATTTAGCTTTATTCTGCTTGGCCAGTGAGATCTGTTACTTGAGATGTCACCTGCAATATATGATAGAGTATAATATGACACCACCTTAAATCAAAAATGGAAAAAAGTAATCCAGATCACCACCTTAAATCAAATAGGGCAGAAGCAATAGCTTCCTCACATTAAATTACTTTCAAGGGTGCAGTGGAGATAAGGAGAAATTACAACGGATGCACCCTATTCTTATGTTTTAATGTGGTGTCCAGCAGCGCTGCCAAACCAAGCACTCAGAAATTCTGAATCTCATCCAGAAAGTTCGATATGACCCTGGAAATCGCAACAGTTAAAATACTTACCACAAATTGCTCTTTATTTGTTTTCCTGGGTACAAATCATTATCATTCAGCTCCAGGTTTTCTAGCATGGAGCTTGTAGAAACACCAAAGGCTTTGGGAAAACAGCAAGTGCTGAGTGCCCACCAGCCACCATGCTGGGATTGCCCTGGTGGCCTCAGCAGCCTCCACCAGCAGCAAATTTTGTTCACAGATCTTCATTTTAAGTCCTGGAGTTTCCTCTGGGAGTCAACTGGGAAAAGTTAAACACGGTAATAGCAAAGTCCATTTGTGGGTCTGGGGCTCTAGTCATATATGCATTTAAAGTGGCTCAAAGCATCTCTGAATTGCAGACGCAGGTTAATTTTGTGTAGCCATGACTGCCTGTGTTATGGAAAACAGGGGAGAGACAGAACCTAGAAGGAGAAGTAGAATGGGGAAAGATGCAGAAAGCTGGGATTTATGGTGGTGTGGTGGGTCCCCTAGACGCTGCTCTGTTCTTTGGTGGCTGACAGTAGTGGGAGCAGCAAGGCAGAGCTACATCTGAAGTAATTCATTTGCCTTTCTCTCTTCCTTTCTTCCAATTTGTTGCCATAAGCAACTGGGTATTTTGTCTACATCTAGCAGCAAACCTAGAGTCACTACTAAGGCTCTAAGGAGACCTATGAAAATAACTTGGGCGTCCGAGTGTTTATGGTGCGGGAAGGAAAGACGGGGAGCGGCAGAACGCGCGTCGATGCTGCCGAGGCCCGCTGCCTGCAGGCCCGGCGCACGGGGCCCCGCGGGACGGACACGCCGGGGCTGCGCTCGGGGCTCCCGCGGCTGCGGGGGCAGCGCCCACGGACAGGATCCCGGGGCCCGTGGAAGGCCAGGGAAGCGGCGTGGATGTCGGCATGAGGAGGGCAGTGCGGAGCCGGGCCCAGGGGCGGCATCGCCCGAGTGTGCGGGGCTGGGCAGGGCAGGGTCGGGCAGGACAGGACAGGACAGGACAGGGCGCGGAGCGCCCCCCGCACGGCCCCGCCCCGGTCCCCGCGGGGTGGCGGGAGCGGCCGGGCAGCCCCGGCGGCCGCCGCCTCCTCGTCCCCCGGCTTTGGCGCGGGGAAGGACCGCAGCTAGAGGGAGCTGCTCCGGACCGCGTCTGCCCGTGCGCCCCGGTTCTTTCACAGGCTCCCCCGCCCCTCCCCTCCCTCCTTCCCCCGTGATGGCGGAGGACAGCGAGTCCGCGGCCAGCCAGCAGAGCCTGGAGCTGGATGACCAGGACACCTGCGGCATAGACGGCGACAATG
>VWZW01002015.1:2721760-2789524 GCA_013397115.1 Edolisoma coerulescens
GGTGAGGGGGCGCCGCGACTGGCACTTCACCGCCGGACACCGGGCTTGAAATCGTGCCGTAAAAGCAAGGGTAAAGCCTGCCTTGTTGTTGGCACTTTTAGGGCTTGGGGGCATTTCTGGGTATTTTTGGCCGTCAGGAAGCCCCCTGTAGCGGGAAGGTGCCCCCGTGTCCCCCCGGTGGTTCCGGGTGGTTCCAGCTGAGCGGCTCCCGCGGGCAGCCCCGCGCACATCCACATCCACACCCATCGCCCGCTCCCTCCCGGCCGGGGACCGCTCCGGGCATCGTCTGTGTCAGCCTGTCCGGCAGACACTCCTCCTCACCGTCACCCATTGTCCGCAAAGAGATGTTACCTCCGGATCCACGCGCTGTGGAGAGCAGAGCGCGTGTTTTACCGCGGCATTAGCCGGGGCAGACGCTGTTGTGTGGTTGTAGTTCCTTCTCCGCCTAATCTCGCGTCTCAGATCTTCCCACGCTGAGGGATCAGGCGGTGTCTCCAGTTGCCTGGGGAGCTGATGGGAGAGGCAGCCAGCGTAGCTGCGGCCCCTGGCACCCGACCGGTGTTGGGCTGGCTGCAGTGTGGCTCCGTCCGGGCACGAGGTGCCAAGGGTCTGGCTTGCTCTGCAGGCTTTTGGGGCAGGGGAGTGGGAAGAATGTGTTTCAGAAGTCGGCTTCATTTAAATTTGCTTTTTTTTTTCTTTTTTGAGGGGTTAGAAACGTGATTGCAGAGAAGGCGCTTTGTTTTCGCAGCTAGGAGTGGCTGGAGTAACCTAAAATAGAAATAGGTTAATCTATACAGTGCTACACAAATATCTTCCTTGTGAATTTGTGATTGATCTGCTTGAGAGCCTTTCTGTAGGTACTTGATGCTTCAGGATGTATGCCGTTTGTTGTCTCATGCCCCTACGATTTGGTTGACAACAATCTTAAGTGTGGCAAGAGAAATCTAAGAGACTTTGGAGGCTGACTTGTCTAGAAGGCAGGAAAGGGGAAAACTT
This sequence comes from Edolisoma coerulescens, assembly GCA_013397115.1. Taxonomy (NCBI): domain Eukaryota; kingdom Metazoa; phylum Chordata; class Aves; order Passeriformes; family Campephagidae; genus Edolisoma; species Edolisoma coerulescens. Next base: position 2,722,757 of record VWZW01002015.1, read on the forward strand.
TGATGCTTGCTGCTCTGTCATTGAGTTAATGGCATGCACGCTAAAATAATTGTGTCAGAAATAATACAGTAATATAAATCTGGGATACTAAAAGGGACAAAATAGTGTTTTATTATCTTGGGGCTTTTGTTACATTTGTTTCAGTAAATATGTCACCGCTGGTGATTCCCAAATATGTGAAAGTTAAGTGCTAAGAGCAGAGAGTTGTTATATATTGTTCTTCATAGGAACCGACCTGGCATCCTAGTTGGGATTGTATGATAGCCAAATGATGCCTGTCCAGAATTCATTTGGATTGTATTCCTACTTCAGTTTCCTCTCCTGTTTGTCTGTGTGCGTGCCCGGGCTGTAGCTGCCCTCTGCAGCGTAGCCCTGCGTGTGGCTGTGCTCGGGCTGCTGTGACAGCACGCGCAGTGTGGAAGGAGCAGCCAGGGAACAAAGAGTTGCACTTTGGTGTGTTCTGAATCACAGCTTACTGCTCTCCTCCAACACAGGTCTCGCTGCGCTCTGAGGGACACCAGCTGTAGCCTGTATGGTCTTCTCCCCAAAACTTGTTTTTGTTGAATATCCCAAATGTATTTTAATGAGTATTTCCCAAAAAGCTGCTTTATTCGTCTTTGAATAAGAAAGTGAATGCTTTCAAGTACTATGAAGTTTAGTTAAATTAGTGGTAGATCATTCCAGTAGAAAAAGCCTCTTAAGTATTAGTATCTGCTGTATGAAGTCTAATACTGACTTTCAAATTACTTTATTTTCCTGTAATCTTTGAAAAATCTTGTTTGCTACTCTTTGTCTGCAGGCTGAAATATTCAAATAAATTCCAGCAAATGAAAGGAAAAATCTCACAGTAGAGCATGCAAGATCTCCTGTTGATCTGAGAGATTAACCCATAGAAATAGGAGCCTAATTCATTATTCCCTGTTTTCTCCCTGTCATTATATATTAATTCTTGAGGTAGCTTTAAAGTTTGCTTTGAGCTTTTAGATTAGGTTTTACATACTTAAGCAATTTCTGAGCAGTCCATCTACTTGAGACTGTGACCGTGTCAACTGACTTGCTAAATTCTGCATGGTCTCTATTGCTGCAGATCAGTATTTAATCTCATGCTATTTTAACCTGCACTTTTTTAGAAGGAGACAATATTGTGTCAGTCTCTACTGGAGTGCCATGTAAATTAAGTTACTTTCAAGATGTTTGTTTCTTGACATTTGAAAATAGGTCCTTATAATATTGTCCACAGGAAAACATGATTTTTATATATATATGACTTCTTTTTGTTGTGGGGTTGTTTTTGTTTTTTTTTTTTGCAGGTTTTTATGTGCTTGAGCACTGAATGAGTGCAGCGGAAAATAACCATTTTATAGCTCTCAACTGTGCAAATGTCTTTGTCCTCTGATTCCACTCCTGTTTTTTAGATGCAGGATTATGTATGTTGTGTGACTCATTGCTGTTTTCCTATTCTGTAGTTTGCTCCTGCTGGATGCAATATGCTGTATTTGTTCCGTCTTGTAATAAAGTGTGGTCTACAAAATATCTTTGTTAGTGTGTATATAGAAAAAATGTATTTGTTGCACCTGGATCCACCCTGCTAAGCCCAGCCTTATAAGGTCTCTCAGTTCATTCTAATTAGCTCATTATACTCATTGCCATAAAGGCCTTGGGCACAAAACATTTAGTAAATAGGTGAGAAAAAGGTATGACCTTTGTACAACTCCCCCAGCCCGCACAAATTATTTGCTTTGAATGTTTTAGTAGTATACCCATCTGATTATTGTTAAAAAAGGCCTACTTTCTAATGAATACTACTTTTAGATTTAAAAAAGAAACAAATATTTTTAAGGTAGGGGAAGCAGTGCTCGGTTTTAGCAGGTGAGTTTTACTTCTTGGAGTACAGACTTACAGACTTGAAGGGGGAGGCAGAGGAAACATGGAGATCTGAGGAATACCGCTTGGGTTAGGGTTTAAGGTATTGCTGCTAGGTTTTCATGCTAAAAACCTGGCATTTTCAAGTATTGAAATGTATACAAATGAAATCTTCATGCAGACAGATGCTTTCTAATGGTAGTTTGTTAGTAAGTGGAATTTGAAGTGCATGGACCCTTCTGGTCAGGACCTTTCTATATTGTCTTGGCGTCGTGGTAGTTTTACCCGCAATGAGAAAGCCCTTTGCACCTAAACCTCCATTTTCTTCAGGAATCAAGGACAGCCCCAGTATAAATAATACTGCTTTGAAATTTTTTGAAGTCTTGCCCATATACATGAGACCTGATTTTTGTGATCAAAAAGATCCGTGTAACATCTTCAGAAATGTAGCTTTGCAGCCTCACTTACTCACAGAGAGAGAAGTACTGTGAAGGCAAGAACCCCACACAGGCCTTTGCAGTTTAAAAATAAACATCTGAAGTACATGTTTGGTTTTAAATTTGGGTAATTGCTAACTTAAAATTAACATTCCGTGTAACTTAAAACAGATGTTGATATTACAAAAGGCTGTTTGTGCTAAAGCTGAATTTAGTGTTCAAAAAGGAAATTAAAATAATAGTGACAATTAGTGAGAAAGATAATCTCAAACCAAGGGAGCCAAAACAGTCTGACCACCTGAACAGGATAATTGTCATGCTCCTCCTGATTTTTTCCATCTCAGCTTTTCATGGACTTACTCTGAGCCTCATAAAGTAAGTTTCTCCACCTTTGCCACACTTCTCCCCAAATGTAGTAAGTATTCCCATTTTTCAGTTTTAAAAACCCAACCAAAACACCACCACATGCAGGGAAGAGCAAAAGGTGGTTTTTTTTTTCCACATCTATGCAAAACACCAGATGTGTGTACATAAGTGGAAAGGTATGTGGGTGGGATCATGGGCTTGCATTTGTGACTTGCAGACAAAATCATAAAACTGTAGGCCTAAGTGACTATCTCGGAGTCCTATCCACAGCCTGTTTCTGGGGCAAGGTTAAGTCTTCCTGGGGCAGAATGAGGTCTTTCGACCCTTCTTTTGCCTCAACTGAATTTTGATCTGCATGTCGCTTTTATGCTGGCCTCGCCTTTTTCTTGTTCATCAGACTGTCAAAATTGTCATTGTAGGTGCAGTTAAAAATATCTTAGACTGTACCTGTACTTAGATATAGCTGAACCTCAGTGTATAGCCTTGCCCTCCTGTCAGTAAAGTTCTCGTGGTATAAGTGTGTCTCTACTAGACTGACACAGTCAAAACCTTCCTCAAGTCTAACGCTGAATGGTTTTCTTGGTATAAACTGCTGTGGTCTATGTGGCAGGCTGGACCGGGGCAGATGTGTTGATCTGATGGTGTGAAAAGGTCGTGTTTCCTGACCTGCCAACGTGACATGGCAGCACCCTGAGTTCTGTATCGTTTTTCTGCTTCCCACATGGGACCTGCACTCGGAGTTGTGTCACTTTACGCTAGCAGGGTAGTTTGGAAAAAGAGATTTCACTCTTGAAGGTCAACTTTCATAGAAATGAGAAACTTTTTTCTCCCAGCTTCTAAGTGTGAGATGTACTTAAACGTGTCATCATATAGATGTATTTGGCCAGACGGAGGAGAACTCAGATCTTAGTCAGTACACAAGAATGTCAGAGAAAAGCTTTTAATAGGAATCTTTGGTTTTAATCTTGTTACCTTTGCCTATCCTTTGTGCTGTCAAGTCCAGTGTAATTACTACAAGTTGAGCCACAAAATTCCTCCCTTCCCAGCCATTCTCACTCCCAGTTTTAGAGCCTTTCGGTTCTTTTCAAGGCAGAGCATGAAAAGGACAAAAAATCCTGAGATGTTTTGGTTTTGCTTCTGCCCTAATTTGCTTGGTATCTCTGGTTGTAACTTGTGTTGTACAAACCTGTTTACTGAGTAGAAGTTTCTGTGCGCTGCCTGCTGCCAAATATCTGGGTTGCAGGCGTGCCTAAATAGTAGGATGAGTAGAACTCTATTTAAATCCTCTTTTTACATTGTGTGGACTGTAACAGTAAAAAATAAACTGACCCAAGCAGGAGACTGTGCATAAATAACTGCTTGGAATGATCCCTGGACAACCTGTCAGACAAAGATACCGGTATTTATTTTGCAACAGACAGTGTGAAAGATTTAAACCTGAAGGTCATAAACCAAGGACTGGGATTTTGGAAGATTAAAAAAAAAAAAAATTAAAAACCAAGTAGTATAGTTTTAAATTTCACATATATTTTACAGCAATTTACTTCTGTCTTCCTTCTTTTCCAGCTGAAGAATATACATTTCTATGTGAAAAAGATCTTGAATTGGTCAAAGAACAAACTAAGATTGGCCTGGTAGAAGTACGGCGTGACTAGGGATAACATTAGTAAAGCTTGGCAAAGCTGATTTTTCTCCATAGCTGCCAAACTTTTTTCTTAGTACAATTGTTCATTATTTCACCAAACTAAATAAAACATTGACCCTCAGGTAATCCTAGTGAGCAAAATTCTCCTGTGGTGTATGTGATGCTGGATCCTCCTGAAAGACAAGAAGACAAGTGAACTGCACTGTTGCAGCTCGTGCTTCAGTGCCTGCTGAGGGTGTCTGTTCAGGAACAGTGTTTGCTGAAACTCTGAGTAGCCTGATGTTCAACAGAGAAGCCCTTGGGAGCCAGTTCAGGGACATGGTGGCATCGTTTGTTTGTTGTATGTGAGGTGTTAGAGGGAAAGACAAGTTTGTGGACAGTTGCAGAAAGTAAAAAAAAACCTCCTTAAATGAACTTAGCAAAGGTAAAATCACTTTCCCTAATATTTTTATCTCAGTTTTGCCAGATAGACGTGGTGAAGTCCTAGGTCTTGGATACATGTGTGTGGTTTTACTCTTTTGTATTTATAACCTCTTGCCAGGCTTTTGGGTCTGTTCTGTGTTTAAAATCTGTATAAAATGTCAGCTTGGTATACAGGCCTTCAGATAGACGTAAATTTTATTATCTTAAATGGAGAGTCAGTACTGTGCCCAGGTGGCCAAGAAAGCCAATGGCATTCTGGCCTGTATCTGAGAGAGTGTGGCCAGCAGGACCAGGACAGTGATCGTACCCTGGTATTTGGACTGGTGAAGCCACACCTTGAATCCTGGGTTCAGTTTTGAGCCCTTTCACTGGCCTCAAAACTGATGCTGGAGCATGTCCAGAGAAGGGCTGCAAAGCTGGTGAAGGGGCTGAAGAGTAAGTCCTGTGAGCGGCTGAGGGAGCTGGGGCTGTTTAGCCTGGAGAAAGGGAAGTTCGGGGGGACCTCATTGCTGTCTACAGCTACCTGAAAGGAGGTTGTCGCTGAGTGAGGGTTGGCCTCTTCTCCCAGGTGACAAGTAACAGGACAAGAGAAAATGGCCTCAACTTGCACCAGAGAAGATTTAGATGGAGTATGATGAAAAATCTCTTCACTGGAGGAGTTGTTGAGCATTGGTAAAGGCTCCCCAAGGAAGTGGCTGAGTCACCATCCTTGGTGGTATTGAAAAGACGTGTAGATGTGGCACTGAGGGATATAGGTTAGAAGTGGACTTGGTTAATGATGGGCTCAGTAATGTTAAAGGTGTTTTCCAACCTGAGTGCTGTGATTCAATGAAATTGTGATTCATTGTGGATCATGTAGGTGATAAGGCAGTATGCTTATTCTGCAACAAACGGTTTTCTCCCGGCGTCACTTACTCACGTCCATCTTTTGTTTCTGCAGCCTTCTAGCAAATCAAACTTCAAACTCTCTTATCTCTCCAGTATGTTTGGTCTGCTTTAGTGCTGTCCATTGAGTAACAACTTGGTCCTGTTCTAGAGGCTGCAGCATTTACAACTTTCTCTTTCTGGGAGCATAAGCCAGTGTAACCTTGAATGTTAAGGACTTCTTGAGACTGATCTTTCACTACAGACTATTCTAAAGTACAGTAATGATCTCACAAAAATCAGTCTTTGCTTAGTTGTGTTGTTTGGTTAATTGCAGACTTTGGGCCTCCCTACTGGAGGGAGGGTGTTTTCTTGACAGCATCAGCTCAGACAAGGTATAGATGCTAAGACTGGTCGTCATAATCTTGAAAGTGAGCATGTTACAGCAAATAATATGTCCCTTGCAAATGTGTAGATGTTAATAACTTTAGTTATGTTCTTCTGAGTTCTTTCTTTTTGTTTGTCAGTATGATACCTGGGGTTTTTCCCCCTCCAGGATTAAAAGAAACAATTGTTTGTTGCATTGACTTTTTTCTTTTCCAGTGAAAAACACCCAAGCCCCCCAAAGTCTGAATATCTGTCTTCAGTTCCATTATGTGCATATGGTTTTGCTGAGAGATTAGCCTCTTGAAGACGATTTAATGTTAACTGACTCACTGCCTCCGTATTTTCCTTCTGTCTGAGAGTTGCCAACACATCCCACACTTCGCAAATTCTGATCTAATCTTGATTCTGTATCTTGGTTATTTGTTAAATTAAAAACTCCTTTAAGAAGAAAGAACTTATATTATCAATAGTAAAAATATATCAGAATCTGCAAGTGCAATGTTTACTTTGTTGTTGGGGCTTTTTAATTAAAGTTAACCCCTTTGTGTTTATTGTTTCAAAGCGCAAATATTTGGTTAGTTTTATGTTGTCGCTTACTAGGATTTCAGAAAGACTTTCATTGCCGCTTAAGTTAGGAACAAAATCTCCTGAAAACAGAATGTTTTCATCTGGATTCTTCTCAAAGTCAGATGTGCCTGATGGTTGAGCATGAAGGGGAAAAAGTATTGGGCCACTAATAGTTACTGAGTTTCCAAGGAGGTTACTTTCCTCAGTTCCGACACTGTGTTCCTCCAAACTGTTTAATTTGGCCGGTTTGTGTTTGTACTGGGTAATAGACTGGAGAAGAGCACTGGCTCCTATGTAGTGTCACAATTTGACATGAGTATGTCAAAATGCCTGGTTGTGCTGGTGTCAGAGTATAAAACAAATTAAACAGCACTTGCAGGAAGTTTTTCATCAATGCTCTCAGTTCCCCCCTTCCTTCCTTCCTTTCTTTCCGCTGCCTTTTCTTCACATTCAGACTGCTGTTAGATTTTTCATATCAAATTGCTGGGTTTTCCATATTTAACTTCTTTTAAATTTTAGACTCAATGGTATTGATTTTTCTCATTGCACATTCTTTGAATCTCTGGCAGAAGTCCTGGAGGGGATTTGGGAGCGAAGAAGAAGAAAAAGAAGCAGAAGAGAAAAAAGGAGAAACCAAATTCTGGAGGCACCAAATCAGATTCTGCATCTGACTCCCAGGAGATTAAAATTCAACAGCCTTCAAAAGTGAGAGCCTGGTTCTGTTTTAATTTGTGCTTGCTTTCTAATTTAATTTTAATTTGCGTGTCGCTTGTTGTAAAAGCGAGTTGGTAGTTCTGCCTTAGTGTGTGAAAATTAAGCAAATGGTTCCTGTCCTGATCAGACAGAAACAAGGCAAGACCTGGTGTTTTCAGAGCTGTCGTCACCACCACGGTGGTGTGCTGTGAGAAGGGCAGAGGAGGAGTTGTTTTGTCTTTCTCTTTGAGCAGTTAGAACTCGGGCTAGTGACAGCCTCATTGCACGGAATCATAATCTGCAGTGGTAATGCTTTTACATAGATTTTGTATTTGATGAATGGCCTTTAGTTTTTAGCCACCATCTAACTTGGCTTAGTGCAGTTTCGGTCACTTGTGCAGCATAAAGCTCTCTCAGCAGCAGCAGCAGCAGGAGGGAAGGTGGGCCTGCTGTGCTAACCAGAGTCTCTGTGGGGCAAGCAAGCAGCATGTCATCGTACATAAAGTGCAGTAATCTCAAACATGGAGATACAGGCTGAAGAAGCTTTTTGCTTGGAAAGGCCTCCACTATAATTAAGAATGCAGAATTACTTGAGGGAATGTACAGTCCTTGTGGACTTTATGATAAAATAGCATTTTGTGTGTGCTTTTGTCTGTCATGTCCTGAATGAGGAGTGAATAACATGATGTGGTGGCTTTTCAGTATACAGCTTTTATCTCAAGAGAAATCTGAGTCTAAGAACTAAAGTTTGTAAAACGTAAGTGTATGGACCGTTGAGCATATTGAGTTAGTTATATTTGATTTATCAGAGTATTGAGGAGAATTCTACACCATTGTACCAACAGTAATCTTCGTCCTGTAAGATTTGTTGAGTACATTGGGGCTACCAACTAATTTTAGGGGAAAAAAGTTGTGTTCTGGCTCATTAGCATAGTGATAGATTTTTGTGTTGTCCCTTTAGATCTGCTCTGTGTTACCCTGATTGCTTTGAATGGGCACATTTGGCACAGAGGACACTTTATAATATGTAGAGAGATCTTAAGTACTTCTTTGCCACGTGTTTTTGATACTGCCTTTCTGCAAAACACGTGTCATGGATTGGTAATACAGGAAGACTGTTTGCAAATGATACACAAGGAACTTCACACTCTTACAACTGGCATGAGGTAAATTTTCATGTTAACATAAAGGCATAGTCAATTGCTATGGTATCCTGTGAGTTCCTTGATTTTCTGCTGACCAAGCTTATTCTTCCATGTGTTGCATCTAATTGCATCAAAAGGAAGCTGCTTCATGGTTTTTTTTGTTTTCATGTGCAAGATTTTAGTCCCGCACCTTGCAGTCTTGCACACCATTTCTCCGATGTGATGTGTTGAGCAAATGTGGAAGCCTATCCTTGTTCTAAGTTGTACACTTAGAGTAGCACTGTTCATGATTATTTTACTGATACAAGAAGTTTAGTCAGTTTGTTAGCAATGTTATAAAATTTTGTATTTTATTGACTTAAGAAAAAAGTTCTTATATAAGTCTCTCTCTCAAGCTCTAGGCAGCTAAAACACTTTACTCTTCTTATATGGCTTCCACTTTCCTCTAGTCACAAATGCATCAACATTGACTGGGGGGTTGTTTTGCCTTCTCTGCTATGTTGCAGGTCTGTCTTAGACAACTATTCTGTTTTAGATTTTTTTAAAGCATCTGAGACTGCTGATCTGGATCAGTGTGGAAAAATATATTTATTTTGTCTGCCACTCAAGTAGTATTTAGATTTTATATTCCTTGTGCTATGTAAAATTTGTTATAGAAAACAGGCTTTTAGCATTTGCTTGCTCTTGGTTGAAAAGAGCATATTTCAGAGGAGAATGATGTTGTACACCTTACCTCTAAGAGAATGTATGCAGGATCATCAGGTAGAACTCAGTAGGGCCCCTGAACTCATTGAAAATGATTTTGAAAAAGGATTTTGAGGTCACGTGAGTTTGTAAACACATGTGCCAGTCTGGAGATGAGTAAAGCAGAACAGTGGGTCTCCTTTGCTTCTGCCTTCCTTACTTGTGATAGTAGTGATAGTAGACCTTTTGAACACTGGTGTGAGTGTAATCATGGCAATAAATGCTTGTTAGTATTGTATGCTTACAGTGACTTTGAGGACACTTCACTGCCCATCTCACAAGACTTCCATCTCTCCCTATTTCAAGTTCCAGTGATGTAGACTGTCCGCACTGACACAAAGAAAGTTTGCCGTATCTGCAATATTATCAGTCATTATTGTAGTCACTAGTGGCCTACACAGTCTAGTCACAGAATAACAGATTGGAAGGGACATCTGAAGGTTTTTTGACCAACCTCCTGCTTAGAGCAGATCCAGCTAGATCAGGTTGCTCAGGCCTAGATCAGGATGTGTGGTCTCCAAGGATGGAGACTCCACGATCTTTGTGGGTAACTTATTCCAGTGTTTGACTACAGTTTTGGCTAAAAAAACAGTAATTCCTTGTATTTAACTGGATTTTACTAATTTGCAACTTGTCTCCTTTGTTTCTTGTCCTATCATTGTGCTCCTCTGAAAAGATTTGGCTCAGCCTTCTGTATACCCTCCCATTAGGCAGTAATAAGATTTCTCCTACTCCCTCAACCTTCTCTTCTTAAGGCTGAACAAACCAAGGTCTCTCATCTTCTCTTTGTGTGTGATGTGTTTCAGCTTCCCATGTACCTTGGTGCCCTCCAGTGAACTCGCAACACTCTGTCAATGTTCTCCATGTAATGGAGAACCCCAAACTGTAAGATGTGACCTCAGGGGTGCCAGTTAAAGGGTGAGACTTCCTGGCCAGTCTTACTGGTACTACCCAGTATGCAGCTGTCTGTTGCTGGCCAGCAGACTGCTGGCCCATGTTCAGCCCTCTGCCCGCCCGGACCTCCAAGTTCTTTTCTGCAAAGCTGCCTTCTAGCCAGTCCATGCTGGCGTCTGCCTTTGCGTGGGCTTTTTCTATCCCAGATGGAGGACTTTGCATTTGCCTTTGTCAAACTGATTAAGTTTCTGTTTCCAGCTTGTCAAAGTAGCTTTGAATAGCTGCTCTGTGGTCCAGCATATCCACCATTCTTCCCAACTAGGTATCATCTGTGCAGTTGCAAAGAAAGCACTCTTTGTCAAGTCCAGATCATTAAACAATATTGACCCCTCCTCAAGATCCTCCCCCTTATGTTCTTGAAAACAGGTGTGGCATTTCCTTTTATCCATTTATAGGAAACTTCCACTAGTTGCTATTTTAAACTTCAATAAATGTTAGTTGCACTAACATCAGCCAATTCCCTCAGCACCCTCACATGCATTTGGTCTGTTTTCAGGGACCTGTGCATGATTAGTTTGCTCAACAGTCCCTAACTTTCTCTCCTGCTGTGGTTAATGGGAGTCTCACAGACTGCTGCAGTGCACAGGAACATCAAAGGCCTGAGGTCATCAACAAAACTGAGGCAAAAATACCATTTCATACCTCAGCCCCATTGCACAACAGGGCCGTCTTGTGCTGTGAAGAGATATTTGCCCTAAATTGAAATTAAACAAAAGAGCTGGTTTTTGTTTTTCTAATTCATTGAAGTTCTTTGTAGGTTTTCCTTGCTTTCTATTAAAGGAAAACAAAAAGTGTTGAAAGTAAACTTTCTCTGAATGTTTTGAAATGAAAGGGGGTTCCTCCTGATGTCCCTAGCCATGGTCTATTTAGTACCTGAATGTTAACTTCTTACTTTACTATTTTGCTAGTAAGATCTTTCTTAGGACCTTTTTTTTAGTTTTCTGTTTTTTTAATGTAGAAGACGTATTAGAGACTTTAAAACATTTATGTATGTTTTCATTATGTTCTCTTGTGATGAGATTTCAGAATTTATCTAGTGGCATTAGTAATTTATGTCTCTGTTATCCTGATCTAGAAATAAGATAGGCTTTTTAGGCTGGAACAGTGTAGCTCTGAAGTGTGCAAGTATGTTAATTCAGTTACTCGGTTGACAGGTGTTTAAAGCACACTTACAGGTGAAATTTGCAATACTTAAACATTAGGCATTTTCTTTCATTAATTTAGATAATAAAAGTTTATTATAAATAGTATTATGGGCTGCTTGAGCTCCAGGCACAGAGTTTTACTCCTTTTGTGACTGAGGATACCAGAGGCTGATCACCCAAATTAAGCTTTATCATCATTATTACATTTATTTTATGGTGGTTTTTCAACACATGAATCCTAGAAAGAAAGTGAAATATGGAAATAATAATCCACTGCTATTCAGTAAAAAAAAAAAAAAAAGTCTGACTTGAAATCTCTGTGCAGAACTGCTTAAAATTTTCCAGTGCATTTGAGACTGTTCTTTCAGATCCATTATTGCAGTGCAGCCTAGGGAAACCTGAGCACAAGCATGCTGTTGGTATGCCTCAGAACAGGACTTACCACTAGGAAGATAACAAAACAAAACAAAGAGATTTAAAAGGAGAGAGGGAAAAATCCCTTTAGATTTAGAGGTCTGTTACCATTATTCCTCTGTACTGTCCTTTGCAGGAAAAATTATTCCTGTTACGTTTACTCAAGAGTGATCAAAAGTGAGGGTTTAACAGCTCAATGTAGAAACACTTAGGTTTATGCTTTCAAAATAACTTTTCTGTAAAGATTTTTTAACTTCTGAGTGGAAAGTGGGTTTATTTTATGTTTGTCTGCTTCAGTTGAAATTGTCTCTAGTTGTCTGTGTTGGCACAGTTGATATTAGCAGCAAGATGGTTAACTCCTACATGTATGATGCAGAAAGTATTATCTGCTCTAATAATTGCAAGCAAATACAAGGCAATATAACTAAGGTTAAAAAACAGATATTTGTAGCACATCAGTGTACCTTCAGGTACTACTGAACCAGAGAGAATTTAAATATTTACACTGTATGTGTAAAGTGCAACTTCAGACAACTCCATATGTACCAATGGTACCATTATTGTTAAATACCTAAACTGACCCTTTTTTGGTATTTTATTGTATTTTACCAGGGGAACAGGGAATATAAGAAGCATTTATTATTGCAATACAGTATCCTGCCTTAATGCTGCTGTATTTGTGTTAAAAATGTTGATGTTTCTTGGTTAAATGCAAGTGCTACTCAAAACTATTAATTATTTTGTGAAATTGCTTGCCTGTTGCCCACCTAACTTTTTTCCTCCCTCCTGTCTACAAACGCTGTACCTAAACTTACTGTGATGAGAAGAGTACATGTGAGAATAGGTAACAATAAAAGAGATGAACATGTTTGTACAACTATTCACAAAGTAAATGTACTCAATAAGCTTCCTGTTCTGTTTGTCTGTGTGTGCAGAATCCAGCCATTCCAATGCAGAAGCTTCAAGACATCCAGAGAGCAATGGAGCTGCTCTCTGCATGCCAAGGCCCAGCAAAGAATATTGATGAGGCTACCAAACGTAAATACCAGTTTTGGGATACACAACCTGTACCTAAACTTAGTAAGTTTTAACTGGATCTGTCTGAAAGATCTGTCTTATGATCACTAAAGAAATGTGCGCCAGCTCCGTGGCATGTTCTCTAAAACGGGTATAAAGTTGGACTGTGTGTGGTAGGGATCCTTAGTCTTCTGTGTCGTTTATGTGGAATTCTTGATGTTTTCTAGGGAAGTGCTTGTCTTCCCCACGGATAATATGCAACAAGATACAGTGTTAATAAATCTCATTCTGATGACCTCTGTAAAAATGGGAAATGCTATTGATATAGCATTCTTTTGTATATTGTAGGTCTGAAATCTTGAACAATAGAACATAGAAGTCTTTTCCACTTTAGGAGAAATAAGAACTCTTAAGTGGTGACAAAGAGTAAACTTTTTGTTTTGTTTTGTTTGTTTATTTATACTTCCTTAAAATTTTTTCAATAGATGGATTTGCTATCACAGAAATAATGACTCTTCTACCATAGGTTGCATTGTTTTCATACAGCTTTAAGTGGATAATGGTACTTCTCTGATACACAGACTCTTTCTCTGCTATGTGTTCATGTTCTCCTCCACAACGTACACTACTTTGAAGAAACGCTTTCTCAGATTCTGTTTTCTGTTCTTGATTCCAAGTGAGATGGTGAGGTGATCTCTCCTTGCCTTTAAATTTGTAATGAATTTGGCAAGTTATTTTTTATACTGATCTGATCCTTGATAGCACAGCTCATAAATCTTCTCATTGTTGGAGAAAGTAGTTGCTGACTGTCTTGTGTTTTCTGCATTGCTTTCTGAACCTGCTTTTTTGCTTTCACTATCTTCAAGTTAAGCAGTTATAGCTTTTTAGTGTGAACATAACTTGGGGGCCCCAAAAGTAAGACATTCTCAGCACAGTAGCTGGCCTTGTTCTGTCCTTCAGGTTTCTCTCCATTGCACTGGAGACTGGTATAGAATAAGCAGAAATAAAGTCGAGTCTAAAGCACAGGAGCACTCTGCTCGCTCTTTCTCCACAGGCAGCATTTCACATTAATCCATGGCTATAGCTTAATCCACAACAATCTCATTTCTTCCTAACTTTTCTTGCATAGAGAAGTCCAGAGCAGAGTCCCTGGATACAATATTTTCACCTGGATTGGATTGAATTAGTCTGCCATGGCTTTTCTCTATACAAATTTTATCCAAATAAAATAATGGTAGTAATTGTCACCAGCAGTCTAGCCTAAGTGGAGGAAGACCCTAGCCAAAATAAGTTGATGTGTAAATCAAAAAAATGCTCTGGCCATAATCAAGCTTTTTCAGAGCTAGTTCAGGTGTCTGTGCAGTAGTTCCAGGAGTTCAGTTCAGGCTAATCAATGTATCTTACAGCACTTAGATAGAGATGAGAGTCTGTCACTTGCCAGTCTAAAAAGGCCCGTACAGTGGCTCAGAAAATTATTTGTTAGTGTTGTTCAGTAGAGATATGCTTCATTGAAGTTGGTCAGTGGGGTTTTGTCCAACAGTGCCTATGAATTTCTTCTTTATCCTGCAAATGTTTTTTTAAGCTTTTCTTTATCTGCTGAATGAACAGATTGGGAAGTCATCACTAGTTGATATGCTTTATGTGTTTAGGTGGAAAAAATAATCTGTCAATTCAAGAAAATGTTGTAGGGTTCTTTGCACTAAACTTACTTCAGAATCCTCCTGCCTTCAAGTTAAAATTATTAGCAACAGGTCCTTTAGTTATGCCAAGCCTGCCCTATCGTGGCAGTAATTTTTGGGCTGTTGGTACTTTTCGGAGTTTGCTTAAAGATGCTAATAATTATGACCTTCCAAGCAGCATGGCAGGCCATAGCTATTGGTCAGGATTGCACATCATTTGGAAAAATTCACTCAAAGGAACATTTCACTGTCTAGTTTGATGATGCTGATGATATGGTTGAGTGTTTATGGGTAAGAATCAGGGGGAAGGCCAACAGGGCAGATACCATGGTGTGAGTCAGTTGTAGACCTCCCAACCAGGATGAAGAGGCAGATGAAATACTCCTTAAACATCTGGCAGAAGTCTCACAATCACTAGCTGTTGTTCTCATGGGGACTTTAACACACCAGGTGTCTGCTGGAAATACGGTACAGCTGAGGGGAGACAGTGTAGGAGGTTCCTGGAGTGTGTGGAAAAGAACTTCTGACAGTTGGTGAGTGAGCCAGCTAGGGAAGCTGCCCTGCTAGACCTCTTGTTCATGAAGAGTGAGGACTTGTGGGTGATGTCCTGGTTGGAGGCTGTCTTGGGCCCAGTGATCATGAAATGATAGAATTTTTGATTCTCAGAGAAGTAAGGAGGGGGTCAGCAGAGCTGCCATCTTGGACTTCTGGAGGGATGACTTTGATCTGTTTAGGAGACTGGTTGACAGAGTCCCTTGGGAGACAGTCCTGAAGGGCAAAGATGTCCAGGAGAGCTGGAAGTGCTTTCAGAAAGAAAACTTAAAGATGCAGGAACAGGCTGTCCCCATGTGCCAAAGGATGAGCCGATGTGGAGGGAGACCAGCGTGGCAGAACTTTGGCTCCAACTGTTGTGAATGAGTGGTTTGGGCCACCTAAAGAATCACCATCAAAGATAATGGCAACAAGCAGGTTTTAATGTAAGTTTGTGAAAGTGCGACTTAACAGAGTTTGATGGCAAAGTTCTCTCTATTACTTACTTCATAGATGAAGCACACATAGCAAAATGGAATTAGCAGCAATTTAGAATGATTTACATGGAAACTGGGGATGCAGAAGAGTCAGGGTGCCAAGGATACAGGTGCAAAAATATAAGGGTACAAAAGAGTTTAGCAGTACTTAATCATTAATTCAACATTTATGAAGTGATTCAGTAGGATTTACTACAATTATAAGAGTGACTTAATTACAGATTCTAGCTAACAGCATTCCTACTGTACTCAACTCACAACGTGCACTCAGGCACAGAGATGTCGACATGCTTACGTGTTCAAAGGTGCCTGTTAAAAATTCCCTTAAGTAACATACATCGAGTCCCTTGCATTTCTCCGCAGGCAAGGGTTGAGCCTCAAGGAGTCAGCATAGGCCTCTCTTCAGTCTTTAGAGTATCACAAACTCGAGGGTTTGCAAGCTCCAAGAGACATCCCTCTCAGAGGGAAGAGCTGGTGCAGCCCACTGCAATCCAGGGCACTGTAAAGGGCCTCACTTAGGACCACTCTTCATAGGATTGCAAGATGATTTGCTTTAGCCATCACTAAGTTTCCATCATGGCCATAACCCACATTGGTAACTGGTTTTTGGAAAAAAAAAAAGCCAAAAAACCCCATCCAGTAACAGTGGTAACATTTCACTTGGGCTACAGTTCAGGTAAATGGTTTTTCCAAGGCTGTCAGGGAATAGCAGATTATTAGGGAATAACTGATAATCCATTGTTCCCCACCTTGTTCAGGCAAATGATGGTCCTGATACAGTCAGTGTCGCTCCAACCTTTACTGTGCAGGAGCTCCTGTTACAGTCAAGGGACATTTCACTGCCCAACTGGTTTGGTCAAGGCTTATTGGGAACTCCTGAGATCATAGAGCAGGCCCAAGGATGGATGGGGAGATGCACCATCAGAGGAATTCAGGAAAGAAAATGAGAGTTTATGGCTATTGAAGGACAGGCAGGCAACTCATGAAGACTACAAGGATGCTGAGCTTATGCAGGGAGAAAATCAGAAGGCCCAAAGCCCTTACAATGTTACCTGGTTACTGACATAAAGGACAATGCTACAAGAAATACACTGAGGTGCTGGACTGAGTCCAGAGAAGGGCAACAAACGTGGTGAAGGGTCTGGAACACAAGACTGATGAGGAGTGGCTGAGGGAGCTGGGGTTGTTTAGCCTGGAGAAAAGAAGGCTCAGGGGAGACCTTATCACTCTACAACTACCTGAAAGGAGGTTGTGGTGAGGTGGGAGTCAGCCTCTTCTCACAGCTAACAAGAGAAAGGACAAGGGGAAACGGCCTCAAGTTGTGCCAGGGGAGATTTAGATGGGATGTTAGGAAAAATCTGTTCACTGAAGGATGGTTGAGAATTGGAAGAGGCTCCCCAGGGAAGTAGTGGAGTCGCCATCCCTGGGGGTACTGAAAAGATATGCAGATATAATGCTTAGGAACATGGTTTAGTGGTGGGCTTGGCAGTGTAAGGCTAGTGATCGTACTGATCTTAAAAGTTTTTTCCAATCTAAATGATTCTATGAGTTAGTAGGTGCTGCTCCTTAGAAGAGGAACAGCTGCAGTTTATAAGTGTATACTGAGGACTGGAGCTCTAAAGTAGGGGAGAAGAAAGCATGCCTTCAAGTAGGATTTTAGGAACGCATTTCACATACCACCAGTATCTCTTAAATGCCCTGGCTTTGCTATGTCACTGCTCCTGAGTAATCCTGTTGAGTTCAGGTCTCTTGAAGAAGTCAGTGGTAAACAGGATCTAAGCCATAGCTTGTTAGCTGTGAGTACATGTTTCTCATGATGAGGCTATGGATCTCATGGCTGGGTAAATGCTATGTGTGTGCTGATAAGTTGCTGTCCTGTGTTACGAAATACTGGATATCAGTTGAGATAGAGTGGTTCTGTGCATATCTATAAATATTATGATGAGACAGTCATTAGTCTGAATGTGGTCTATGAGAATGAGAAGTAGTGTAAACTAGTAATACTAATTTTTTCAGCATTTTTTAAAACCTTCTTGTTCCATTCACGTAATTATGAGAAAATACATGATGCGAATTAAATGCAGTTTACAGAACTATCAGGAAAGCTAGCAATGTAACAGTTTTTTGGGTTTTTTTTTCCTCCTCCTCTCTCAAAAGATGAAGTTATAACTTCACATGGTGCAATTGAACCAGATAAGGACAATGTCCGCCTAGAGCCATATTCTTTGCCACAAGGTTTTATGTGGGACACACTGGATCTTAGCAATGCTGAAGTTGTAAGTAGAACAATTTTTATATGTATCTAAAATAATTCAAGTTTATTCTGATTGATATGTGGATAAGTCTTTGAATTTTTTTGTGTGCATTTTCAGCTGAAGGAGTTATACACACTATTAAATGAGAATTACGTAGAAGATGATGATAATATGTTTAGGTTTGATTATTCACCTGAATTTCTTCTGTGGTGAGTAGCAAGTTCCACATTCTGTTCTGGCTGGAGTGCAATGAAGCGTGTTTTTATTACATCTTCTTAGGCAGTAATTTGTAATTATTCCTGTCATCAATTCTAGGGCATTACGTCCTCCGGGCTGGTTACCACAATGGCACTGTGGGGTTAGAGTGTCTTCAAACAAAAAACTGGTAGGATTCATAAGTGCCATCCCTGCAAATATTCGTATTTATGACAGGTAAAATGCACCATTACTTTTGTATTTGTAAAAGAATAATGCCACAAAACAAATCTTAAACTGGTATTCATTGCTATATAGAACTTTAAAAGAGAGAAGGAGGTGAAGAGCACTAAAATTTATTTAAGGAATTTTCTTAGTGATGGATGATACAGATAATGACATACAATATTCTGACCCTACTGGAAAGCATTTATAGTCAATCAGCTGGACTTCTTGGCCAGGTCTTCATGCACAACCAACATAAAGCATCATGACACCACAGAGCATTGTTTCGATGCCATTCTGCATCTTAAAGTAGGTCAATCAGTTGAGTCTTGACAGAGCTCTGGAAAAGGACTGTTGCCAGCCCCTTAGACATTGCTTGCATATTGCACAGTTTGCCACTGCAGTCGCAGTATCATAGATGAGTATTTGTTGCAGATGTACTTTGTCACAGGCCAGTTTATTTTACTTCAAATTCTTCTGTCACAGTATGGAAAACTGTAATTATACAAATGGAAGCTTGCAATGTGTCTTTAATTTTTCCACTATTTAATGTCTTTTTAGTGTGAAGAAAATGGTAGAAATCAATTTTCTATGTGTCCATAAGAAACTGAGATCTAAACGGGTGGCACCTGTACTGATTCGGGAAATAACCAGAAGAGTAAACTTGGAAGGAATTTTTCAGGCTGTTTACACTGCTGGAGTGGTACTTCCCAAACCTGTGGCCACTTGCAGGTAACCTAGGTGATGTTCTTAATAATATTGGTTCCTATAACAGTTATTTTTAAGGAAATTTAATGTAATTGTCTAAAAACAGTAAAAGCATAAAATTCAAAGGTATTAAATGTTGTGGCCTTGACTAAACTGAAGGTCTTGAGTGTTTGTCAGGGTTGGTTTTTTTTGGTGTTGGGTTTTTTTTTCCTCCCTTTCCTCCCAGTGCCTCAGATAAAACAGCTTCTTGGACTAAAATTTAATTTGTGGTTTGTTTAGTATACTTTAAATAGACTAACAGATGTTTCTGTTGACCTTCTGGTGGAAGCCATTCTAGCAATGACAACATTGTATACCTTTGTTTTTCAAGTGGCCCATGTCCCTGCTGGGACACTTCCCTGTTAACCTGGTTGCTTGCCAGAGACGGCAGAGCATTTCTGGTAATTGTATGATTTGCTTTTTTGAAATACTGTCATCTTTCCTGGAGAAAGGAGGACTTTATTGGCATTTGATAAATACAGGAAAACTACCATTTGGGAAGAGTTACAGTCAAATACAATTTCATTTCCTTGGAATGGATTTTATTTCTACTAGGAAAAGTTAAGCTCCTGCAGTTTTAGTTTAGACTTCTGGAGGACAGAGTACATTTTGATTTGGAATTGTTTTGTACTTATCAACCAAAGATCCTATACGTTTCTGTAAGGAATGATGGGGGGAAAAAAAAGCTATGCTGTGTTAGAATAACCAGGGATACTCTGTTGCACAATGACCTCCCAGGAAAGGGAGAGCTCTTTCAAAAAAATGCTTAGACCTAAGCAGGGGGTCCTGTCTGAACAAGAAAATTAATGTTACTATGTATGTGTGGTGAGTTTTCAGGGCTGTGGCAAATACTAAAATGTTTAGCCCTGTGCTTACTCATTCTCTATCAAAAAGCATTTGCTTAGATTGAAAATGCTGTGATAGCAGGCTTTCTTAAAAGCTATTGCTTGGATATAGCTTTTCCTTAATTTTTTTTGTTGATCAGCCTTCTTATAGACGTGGTGCAGACTTGCTTCGAAGCAAATTTGGAGAGTAGAAAATGAGCAAGCAAGAAAGCAGGGAAATGCATGCAGGTGATGATGACATGT
Source organism: Edolisoma coerulescens (assembly GCA_013397115.1). Lineage (NCBI taxonomy): Eukaryota > Metazoa > Chordata > Aves > Passeriformes > Campephagidae > Edolisoma > Edolisoma coerulescens. The sequence goes on from VWZW01002015.1 coordinate 2,742,638, forward strand.
AAAACACTATTTAAATTAATAATTTCATTTTATTTCCAGGTATTGGCATCGATCACTAAATCCCAGAAAATTGGTGGAGGTGAAATTTTCACATTTGAGTAGAAACATGACTCTACAAAGAACAATGAAGCTCTACAGACTTCCTGATGTAAGCAGTATGACTTGTAGAGAATCCCCACAGTTATTGAGAGGCCCAAAATAACCTTCCATCTGTCTGACAGCACAGGCTTTTCTGTGTAAAGGCAGTACATACAGGACATTAAAAAAAAATAATCTCTGGTTGATGAAAAAGACCTTAAGGGCTATACTAAACAGAAGAGACTATTGCTGGAAATCTGGATCTTTATGGAGAAAATACAAATTTTAACCTAAAATCCTTAAACCAACAAAGGAAAAAAAGCCCAGAAAGCTTGACTTCACAAACATGTGGGATTGAGTTGAAGACTATTCTCAGTATGTTTAATCTGATAAGAGATTACTGGAACAGAAAATCAGCAGTTCATGTCTTAAAATTCTCAGAGAAGTCCATCAGCAACTTGGCTGAATACAATCGTATTGTTGATTCCACTCTAATTCAGATTTTTTCCTGTTCTGTCAGAGAATGTTGCTCTTCTGCATTGACCAGGCTCAGCAAAAGCCACTTCAGTATGTTGTGCAGTTTGTTTGCATGGTCTAGTAAAAAACAAGTGTTCTGGCATAGCTAGGTTAGTTAAAAATATTTTTTTCTCATGTTTGCAGCTCATAGTTAAGCTTGCAAAAAGCCTTAGGGTGCATTTCCATGATAGGGCAAGTCACTGTAAATACTACATACTGTTAAAAAAACCTCATTGCTGTAATTAATAGCCCATAGAATTTAGTCCAAACTTTGTGGCTGAAAGCAATTTATTTGCTTGTAAAAGCTACTTTTTTTGTAGTGATTGCAGAGTACCCTTTACCTGTACCTTTTCAGTAAACCTCTCTTTATTTAAACAAACCCTTCCTTTTGATGGAAAACAACACTTTTTTCCTCACTCATAGTGCTTTATAATGATTTATGTGATTTTGGAGACTTGTGTCTGCTGCTATATTTAGCTTGATGCTGCAGATTCTCTTACTGCTCGGATATTTGAGTAGTAGGCTGAGCAGCCCTTGGAATAAAGCACATGCCATGCCTTGATCCGTACTCCTGCTGCTGTCAGAGACACTTGTTTCCTGCTCTGCCTGCTGCCAGCTGTGCCTGCACATGCAGCTTCTCCCTTGCGTGCAGGGCAGCCGTTTGCAGAGCTTAAGAATTAATAACCAAATTAATTAGGTTTTAATCTTGGACAGCTAAATATAGCTTCCATCAAATCTTGGAAGACATTTTTAACAGTCTAAAGAGTGCAATATACAATTTCAGGTATAGGTTTTGGTGGCAACTCTAGTAACATTTCTTAGGGAAACAACGCAGGAAGTGAATAGTTTAAAGAATAAGGACCTTATCATACCAAAAGTGTAACTAGAGAGAATCATTAAAAATAGCAGTTGTACCTTGATCATTTTCCTTTATCATAAAACCCAGTTTCAACAGTGAATTATGGAAAACAACTAATATATGTTGTTCATAAAATATAGCTAAGGCAATACTATACATAGAAGTGTAAATAGAAAACAGTTGCTTTCAAAATCAGCTTTTAAAACTAAGTGATGTAATAGTCCATATACCTCAGGATTTTTGTTATTTTTAGGTTGGATTTGGGAGCTTCTCCCATGGAAAATAAAGATTTAATCTTTGTTCTGATGTTTTCTCTTTAGGTCTTGTGCTTTGGGTTTATTTGGAGTGCTTTTTTTTCCTGAGAAAGGGATTAAGTGCTGTTGAGGCTCTTCTTCCTCAGTTTCAGGCTGTTTTAAGCACTTCTGTCAAACAAATTTGTCCATTCAGGCCATGCTATCCTGTCCCTTAGCACCAAACACTGTTTCTTGCATTTTAACCTCTTTTCCTAGTGTCCTTGGAATATTATTGCCACTGGGAGCTCATCTCCCTTTAAGAGAATTAATCATTCCTAATCACTTGAACAGCCTGAATTAAAAAGGTTTTCAGATATAATAAATACTGTAATTAATAAATACCACCCTCCCTAAAGGCTGTGCATGTACCTATAGATCCAAAAAGTAAAAGTTTTTTTTTTCCTAAGTGTTTAATCTCTTGAGCAAGGAGTTTTCTGGAAGAAGTAAAATTTGACTGTGTTCAGAGTCAGGACAGGAGAATGTTTGTCTCTGTATCTTTTCCTGACCGACTTGAGATCCTGACACAGGGCAGTTGCATGAATATGTGCCCAGTGCAGCAGAGAAGCAAATTTTGCACAGTTCTGTACACTTTCCCTCACCTCTGGGATTGCAAATAATCACTTACTCGTGGCTATTCCGAGTATTACTGTGAGGAAAAAGCTGTTCCAGCCCAGCTGCTTTTCCTCCTTCCTTCTTGTTCGTCAAGTGTACACCATTCTGGAATAAGGGCATTTAAAAATATAGATGATGTGCTGTTGTGGAGTCAAACCATAGTCCCAGGCTGCCTAGAAAATCAGGATGACTGAAATGTAATACACAGGCCAGAGCTGTGGCAAAATGTGCCTTGATTTCTCTTCTGGCTGCTGACTCCCAGAGCACGTGAATAAACACCTCCCCCAGAATAATGCCTTTTGGGCAAAGCATAATCAGCTACACTAATTTCAGGCTTCCAGTAATCAAGTCTCTACCTGGTTGCTCTTGCAATTGACTTTGCTATGATTAATGTGGTACGTGCCCCAAGTATGTAGCTCAGACAGATGAGGCAGGATAAATGAGCACTGAAGAGAACAAAGATTAGCCTCCCCAAAAGGAAATATCCAGGGAGGCTAGCAAAAGCTGAGAAGAAAACTTTAATCACTTTCGCTTGTTTAAACAATAATTGCATAGTACTACAAAGTAATTTTTTTCCTTTTCTGATGTTTAAAGTGAGAAAAATAACTTCATTTGCTAAAAAAAGTTTTTCATTTCAGGCAGCCGCAAGTTATGAGAAGCTTTCTTGTTAACAGAAGAGCAGTTATGCCTGTATAGAAAGTTGTTAGCAAGGGAGTTTACAAGTGCTAAAAATGGGTGGAATCTTTTTTGTTAAATAATTTCTAATTAAACTTAATCAGCTGACATTGACATATACCTTGACTGTAATTTCCACAGTTTGACTTGCATATGTTCTTGTCTTCAGATAACTTCTGATATGCAAGTTTGTTTGTTTTGTTTCTCTGCCTGAGCCCCAGGCAGAAGAAGGTTTTAGAAGGTTTAGAAATAGATTTAGAAGGTAAGAAATAGATTGACCTAAAAAAAAAAAAAATACAAACTGCATGAAGTCTAGGCAGTTGATGAGGGTATGTCTTCTCTGGAGAAATGAAGCTGTTTCAATAATGAAATAAAAAGATTGAAGTGCCCCAGACAGTCTCAATAATTAGAAGAGAGGGAATTCTTGTTGAAAACCGTTTGTAAAATAGCATAATGAATTAGGTGGCTGGGATAAAGTAGGCTAATAATGAATGCATTATAGCAAGTGGAGTGACTCTGCAACCTACTTTCAGCCTTTGCTGTGTTTGCAGTTTTCCTTTCAACATCTTAACATTTATTTTTCTTTTTTTATGATAAGGCCACAAAGACTTCAGGTTTGAGACCAATGGAACAAAGAGATACTAAAGCAGTACAGGAATTAATCAATACTTACTTGAAGCAGTTTAATCTTGCTCCTGTGATGGATGAAGAAGAGGTGGCTCACTGGTTCCTGCCTCGGGATCATATTATTGACACTTACGTGGTAGAGGTAAAATATGCCCTAACATATGTGAATGTGTATGTGAGTGCCACTGACAGTAGTTCATATCAGCATCAAGTTTTTGAAATGCAGGCAGTGTGAAATATGTGTGTTATAGGTAGAATTTGATACCATGAGTGAAAGCTTTGTTCTTTCTATTACATTCTGTTAATGAGAAAAGGTTTGGCTGTGATAAAGTGCTCTTATAACAGGATATCTTAAAGAAGAATTCTGAAATACCAAAATATCACTATCTTGACAAGAACTTTACATATTTTAAGATCAATTCTTCCACCTGCATTTCTTGATTCTTTTTTATAGAGATATGACGTGATAATAAGCAGTGGTCTTCAAACCTCCTTTTTTTAAAAAAAGAGAATGTGATGCAGTGACTGAGATAAGGATTTGGTTTGAATTGACTATCATTCTCCCAGTGTACACGTTTCTGTTATACACAATTACAAAATTCTTTTTTTAAAAAACTAATTTTAGAGGCACCTGCTGGGGGAATTACATTTTTTGATGGTTTGCTTCAGTAAAGTGTGTTTTTTCCAGTAAAAGAATGTGTGTATATACGTGTATGTATTTGCATATATATATATATACACACACATCTACCACCCCCACCCTCCAAACAGCTGGTCATAATGCTTCTCTCAAAATAAGGAGTGCAGGAATAGATTAGCATTGGATTGGAAATCTCCCAGACATGTTTGGAATAGGTACTCTAAAGCTAGTGGGAAGATACACCCTTCCCTTTGAGTCCATACAAAATCAGTTGTAGTCAGCATATTTAGACAGTGTATTACTTTGCTTAAAGTGATAACGTTATTTAAAAATGATCAGCACTAACATCCCTAAACCTTCTCCTCACAGAAGTCCTAGGTTGTGAAGCTCAGCATTCCCACACTGTAACTTGAATTTGTGCAGGAGCCTCAGCTGAATCAGGAAACCTAGTGCTGCTGGAGATGAGTGGTCCTGCCCATCAGTTTTTGTCCAAGCTTAGCTTTTTACTTACTTTGTAGTGGGTCCAATGCTCACTGGACTTTTCCATGGTCTAATTTATATAATATATTCTATATTTTATATATATATATCTAATATATATTTTTTTCTCCACTCCTTCTTCTCCCTGCCCTCTGCCCAGCTCCCTGGGTTGGTTTTTGGCTTGCTTTGTGAGTTGAAGCCTACAGGAGAGTTCACAAGCACCAGGATCAGCAGGAATGTGACATTAACAGTGCCATATTAACTAAACAGCACAGTCTTCACTTACTTGTTTTATGCTGTCTCTTGGACTAGCTTTTTACTATACAAAATGTAGGTTTGTTAGTGCTTAAAATCTTTTTAAGACCCGTGTGACTTGGAAAAGCTAGTGTCAGACTTTTAAGTCATCTTTTTAATGTGCAGATCTAAAACCTTAAAATTCTCTGTATAATTTATGAGTTAATATTTTCTTCATCCTTACTGAATTTAGTGAGTGACTCAATAACTTTTCTGTTCCTTGTAGTTAGTATTACTCTACTACAGAATCTGTACCTGCTCTAAGACAAAAGCTTTTTTGCATGTGGTATGTTCAATTGTTTTATCTTTTACTGTAGAAGTTTTACTAATTTAAGGAGCCATGTGAGGTCCTTCATTGAACTCTAATTAGTGGTTACTAGTCATTCAAAAATAAAGCAAACAAGCAAGAAGAAGCATTTGTGTGTCTCCTTTACCTTATTTTCTTGGAGATACTCTGGAGAGTTTTTTGTTCTCAGCATGTTAGTCATAACCCCTGTAATAATTATTTCCTGTTTCCGGCTAATCCACATTCTTGAAGATGGTTAAACTTCCTTAGATGTGTGAAATTAAGAAATTTTATGTAGTGTACTTTAGATTTCTGTATAAACACCTTTCTGTGTAAACACCTTTTTTGATGACTACTGGTTTTATTAGAATTTCAATGGGATTTAGCACTGTTGTCCAACAAATAGATTGTGCTTGTTGATTAATATTTAAATATGCTTTGTATACCAGCACAGTATATTTTTTTCTCTATTTTTAGAAAGATGAGAAGATTATTCTTTGATGTGAATGTCATCAGATTTTTTAAACATCTGTAATATTTTAGGAATATTTTAGTAAAAATGAGTTCGGTTGGGAAAAAGCTTCAATACTTTTAGTGGAAGTGTGCTTTGTTAGCTTCGTCTGTAGCAAATTACTGCTTGGACAATTGTTTGTCAAAATGTTAGTGGTGTAATAGACTAGAAAAATCTAAATGTTTGTTTCCTCAAATCTTAGCCAAGATTAGCTGTTACCCCATAATACTTACAATGCACAAGCCTTGCTGCATTTATTACTTACTTTCTGTAGAACTGCCACATTAGCCTAACCAGTAACTGATTACTTATTAATGGACTTTTTTGTTTTGGTTTGGTTTTTTGTAGGGTTCAAATGGTATTTTAACAGACTTCCTCAGTTTCTACACATTACCTTCAACAGTGATGCATCATCCTGTTCATAAAAGCCTCAAAGCTGCCTATTCCTTTTACAATATTCATACAGAGACTCCCCTCTTGGACTTAATGAATGATGCACTCATTATAGCTAAATTGGTAAGTTGTAGGTTGGGTTTTTTCTGCTTCATTCACAAAAATATTCTTAGGAGTGGTGGCAAGGTAAGAACTGGAGTAATTTATCCATGCCAGTGCATTCAGTTTTACTGTCTACAGCACAGAGTGCAGTTGATGAGACATATACAATATATGTATCAAAATATAAAGCACTGCTTGTTTTTCCTTTTTCCTTTGAGTGATGCAGGGGAATGACAAATGCATAAAGTATTTGCAATAGCTTGAACTGTGGAAACACCCAAGAGCACACTGATGACCATAGTCACTAAGTATCAGAAGAATGAAAAGTATAACTAAAATAATTTCCCTTGGAGATGAATTAATAAGTGCTATCAAATACATTTTGCTTTTTAATTTTTTTTTTCTAAAAAATGTAGAAGTTTATTTATATGAGCTTTATCATTTTATCATTGCTACATGTAAAGCTCTGTAGATGATGTCATGTAGCTTTTAAGCATACCTTTATGTATGGAATTACACTGATACATTTTTGGTTGAATGGAAGGGAAAAGACTACAAATGAAGTTCTTAAACAGAAGAATTTTGAGAGTTTAGTACTGTCTGATGAAAAACTATCGCTCAGCTCTTAGTAACAGGGTTTCATGGGAGTGCAGTGCTTACACCAATGGCACATGCCAGCACTCTGAGTGAATTTGCAGAGACCTGTTTGGCCTGGGCAGTTCAAAGCACTGCACGGGCTTCATCCAGTCCATAGCATCCACTCTACAACTGTTCCCAGCACCCTGCAGAGCACAGGCACGTTTTTTCTGCTCCTCATTCCAGCTGAGGTGTTGCAGCTGCCTGGGGAGTGCTCAGTGCAGGCAGTGCTGCCTGTGCTCCAGCAGGCCATGCTCAGAGCTGCCTGCACATGCCATGGGGATTTCTGTGTTGGTTCTGGATGAAGCCAGTGATGGTCTACAAGGGCTGTATCTGTTCAGACTTCAGGCTGCATGAAAGCAGCCACACAGTCTTCAACCTGTCTGTCCCAGCCATGTTTGTGCAGCACTGCAGCCGAGCTGCCATCCGTGACAGGAACTGCTTGCTGGGCCTTTTTAACCTAGAAGCAGTTCAGTAACTATTTGTCAGGGAAAACTCCTGAACAGTCATGGAGAATACCATTATTCAGGCTACAGAATGATCCAAAAGGAAGTTCAGAGACAGACTTTGAGAAGGTAGTATAATTTTCAGAAGTGGCTAAAAATACTGGTAATTATTCTTAAAAGTCACGGTGGAAAAGGGTTGGTCTCTGTTAGAAGTGTGTCTGGCCCTTCTCTAGGCCATGGGTGGGACAGGTGAGGAGGCAGTTCCATGGTCTGACTGCAAGGCTTTGCACCTTCCCCTGCATACATTTCTCTCTCAATGTGACATGGGACTCTTTCCTTTTGAGTGGATCATCATATATCCCTTGCAATACTGGGATTTAGACACCTGTGATTTCTAAAGTACCTGCTGGGCCTGTAATGCATCATTAGATGCCTAATTATAATTGTAGATGTGGCAGTTGAATTTTATATGAGGAGAGGTAAGGCAACGGAAGAGAGATGATAAATGCAGTCCTGTTCACAGCCTTTTGTTTACAAACATGCTGAGTCTGGCTGGGATGGAGTTAACTTTGTTCCTAGCAGCCCATATGGTGCTGCACTTTGTGGCTGGAGCAGGGCTGATAACGCACCAGTTTTGATTGTTACTGAACAGTGCTTGCACAGCCTCAAGGCTTTCTCTCTTTCCCCTGCAGTGAGGAGGCTGAGGGTGGGCAAGAAGTTGGGAGGGGACATAGCCAGGACAGGTGACCCCAATTGACCAGAGGGATATTCCACACCATACGATGTTCTGCTCCACAATAAAGGCTGAAGGAAAGGAGGAGGAAGGGGGCCATGTTTCCAGTGATAGCATTTATGTTCCCTAACAACATTTATGTTCCCTAACAATTATGCATGCTGAGACCTTGCTTCCCAGGAAGTGGTTTGACATCTGTCTGGCAGTGGGAAGTAGTGAATGAATTCCTTCTTTTTGCTTCCCTTGTGCCTTCCACTTTTGCTTTCTCTATTAAACTGACATTATTTCAATTCACAAGACGTCTTGTCTGCCTTCTATTTTCTCCCCATCCTGTGGGAGAGGAGTAAACCAAAGGCTGTGTGGGTGTTTGGCTCTTTTCTGGGGACAGCCCACCACGGTCTCCTTTATCTACTTTTAACTCCAAAGCCTGGGTTTTGGAGGTACAAATTGAGCTCAGCAAATTGCTTTTAGGGTTTGCATGTCAGCTGATGTTTGTTTTTATCTTCGTATCACACTCTATAAAATTAGTTTAGAATTAGTTTGGCAGTTACAGGACAAAACACCTGACCTTCAAAGTAAAACCCAAAATTTGGAGTTACTCACTTAGGTTCTATGCATTCTGCATAGAGAATGGAGTGAGAGTGGGATTTTGCATCAGGATAATCCCTCTAAAACCCTGCCTATTTTATTGTTGAAGCTGACACTAAGTTTCTGACTACCCTAAGTCTCTTGCCACTCTGTAAAGTATCATTTGTGTGTCATTTGAAACTTTCAAAAGTAAAATTTTAAAATTTTTTGCTGTTGCCAGAAAGGATTTGATGTGTTCAATGCACTAGACTTAATGGAAAACAAAACATTCCTGGAAAAACTCAAATTTGGGATTGGAGATGGAAATCTGCAGTATTACTTGTACAACTGGAGGTGTCCGGGCATGGAATCTGAAAAGGTAAGGAAGAAAAATGAATTTCTGAATTCCATTAGGTGTAATAGTACATTAATCTACACTGGCCAAAAATGGGCAGAAGTTTTAAAAATAACTTAATTGGCCCTGTTTATGATCCATAATTGAGATGCAGAAGACTGTTGATGTTTAGGTTTACTACCATACTTGAACTAAAATGCTTTATTTTTCTTCTTCCTTTAGGTTGGTCTTGTATTACAGTGAGAACGTTTATGTTTCTAGAACTCTTGAGGTCATCGTTTGAGTTAATTCGATCTCCGTAACTCTTGAAATGGTATTGTTCAAGAGGAGTAAAAGCACAACGTCAGTGATACTGAAATAGTCCATTAAATCTGATCAATGAAGACATCCACATGTGACCAAATTTATGCATTTTCAGATAGATCAAACGGTCCATGAAACTCTTCTATTGTCCATGAAAAGAATAAAAAGCACATTCATTTAAGTTTCAAAGCTTAGCTTGCACCTTGATGAGAAGAAGGTATTTTTTTCCACTCTGTAGAAAAGACTGTTTTGTACAAACTGAACTTCAGTGGTGGATTAGGGTACAAAAATATTTGCTATTATGTGGATGAACTGCTGCATTTCTATTTATTAAGTGGTGATGTATGTATGTCAGTGTAACAGAATGAAGGATACAAACTGGAGTATCTTTGCTTATTTACTTAACATGGATATCGTCATGTGGGGGAAGATCACAACGTACGATACCTTTGTAGCTCTATGAAAGTCCTGGATGTTTTTGTAACTGGAGCAGTATGACAATGTACTGGTTTAACTAGTGCATTTGTTTCTCCATAAGCAACGCTGCCAAATCAATAAAAAATACAGATTTGTACTTTGATCTTCAATAGATCAGTGGATTGATTTAACAGTATCGCACTGTTCAGTGCAGGTGTTATCTATGTTGCCAGAATGATAATACATTACTGTACTTAATTTACAGTTGTGGCACAAAACCTTAGTTTTTCCTCAGTAGAATAACATCAGCCTGTGTGTAAAACTAAGAATTTTAGTAGTGCTATCAGGATATTTATAGTTTGAATGTTTTCAACGCTTCTGCGAAATTGCACATATTCCTTTGTCTACTTTGATTTCCTATGAAGTCTGTAATTCTAATGGAAAGTACCTTGTGTAAATATGTATTCATAAATTGTTCCTGGTAGTGTTTTTATCCTGACTTTGGAACAAGAAGTTTTGCTATGTATGTGGCTGGTAAGCAGAAGAGAAATGCTCCGCCCTCCATCCTCGGAAGTCTCTGTACTGCGCTTTCTGAAACGTAGGAGGGCTGATCTTTGTTGTTGGGTGGAGCCGTTTTAATTCCTTCATGAATGCTCAGCAACGGGAGTGGCTTCTGAAGCACTTTATATGCATTCCAGCATAGCTTCATAGCTAGAGATGATAGCAGTTCTTTCAGCTCATGGATGCTGCAGAATCGTGAGCACTGAGAAAATCTGCGTTAAGAAACTGTTCTAGCTGAAAGTGCCAAATTGTGGTAGTGAAGCCTCTGTGCTGCGAGCATCTTTTGAATGTGACTTGAATATCTCATGAAATGCAAATGTCTAACTTTCCTTTAAACATGCCTGTAATTCTGACAGCAGATTTTGCTGGAAGTTTAATTCTGTACATGAAGATAAATTTGTCTGTTCTTCATAACTGTTAGCCCTGCCCACCTCCTTGTAGCAGTGGGGTTTTTCTTTCTTCCCGCTCCTTTTCCAATGTGTGAATGGTTTGTGGTTTGGTTTCTTTTTCTTGTTGAATTGTGGTGAGAGGATTCTGCCCTAGAAACAGTGATAAATACTTTCCCTTATTGCATTATAGCTGATTAAAGCATTCGACCTCCTTCAAACAAAGGAAGGGACTGAATGTGATTTGTTTGACCCCTGGTTGTGCACCAGCTCGGGACCTCTTGAATTTAAAAGGTCTTCAAAGGAGATCTGATGGTGCAGTTGGGCTTTACATCTCTGGCCACTCTTGATACCTCTGTGCTAGTAGCAGTCAAAACAGGTGGTGCAGAGAGAGCTTGGACTCCGTGTGAGGCCTGAGCAGAACTAAGTGCCTGAAAACATAATTGATGGTAGTGATACCCGAGGTAACAAGAATGATTTAATCTCAACTCCATCAAAGGCTTAAGTTTTTATCTCCTAAAAGGCAAGAAGGTGCCTCCTTGGCAGGGCATTCTCATGGAGCACTCTGGCATGAGGAGGAGGTTCGCCAAGGGGCTCAGTGTGTTCTGCTTCAGCTCTTAAAGGCAGAGCCTCAGCAATCGTCACTCAAGGCTGCCTGAGGTGAGGTGGGAGAGCAGGGCATAGCTCTGTCCTCATGGCTATGGTACTTCCTTGCTGAGACAGCCCAGGGGATCACACCCAGGTAGAAGATGCGTTCATGTTCAATGCCTTCCTTCCCCGCAAAAAAATGCACGTGGAAGAATGTTAGGCAGATGATTCCTCCTCTCTTCTCTGAAATCAGAAGGCAAATCCTCCCAAGTATTGTCCTTTGTAAAACTGAGGCCACAATGGGACCAAGTATGTCTAGGTAGAAGACAGACTTGAACCTGAGTTTCCTGCAGCCTGGCTTTTGCCCAAATCTTCAGGTTAGGGCACATGAAGGAAGGAGCGTGGCCAGTCTTGTGCTCTCTTCTAGTAAAATAGTGCCATTTGCTTCTGAATCCAAGGGATAATTCTGTCTTATTTTCTGGCTCACTCTGCATGTTCACTGAGGGGCAGGAGGGCAGAGACGTGCTCCTGTAGAAGCTGTGCAGCACTGTAGCTGAGAGAGAAAATTTATCGGCCAGAGGGCACGAGGGAAGCAGGCATCTAAGCCTGAGTGTGCGGGCAGCTCTTGGAGAGTTTAGTTCATGGACTTGTGTTAAGCATGGCCTCTTCTGTCCCTGCTGAGTGCTCTTCACCTGCAGTGTTTTGCTGAAGTATCACAGCATCAAGAGGACTTGAGTCTTGAAGGTGTCCCAGCCTGCACCCACTTAAAAGACAGTTACTCTGGAGGTGAAAATTGTGGCAACTCAATTTGACTTCCTAAGCAGGTGCTAAACAAAAGGTGAATATCTGTGTGGGGCCAGTCAGCAGCTCAGTAGGAGAGGCCCTTCTCTTGTTTCCAAGGTTGAACCTGTGTGCATTAGGCCTGCTATGAAGGTAAGACTCCTCAGAACCTAAGAGGTGTTTGCAAATGACTGGCAAACTTAAAGCTTGTTCCACCACCTTTCCCACCTGGCTTTTTAAACATCTGTTATTTCTTTCCCGAAGTAACTTCCTATATGCAGAGGGAACCCAAATCCCTGAAGACAGACATAGGCCTGGGCAGGCAGTGAAGTGCTTGAAAGATGACTGCTGTGCTTATGTTCTTTACCACAGCTAATCCTTACGCTCTGTGTAAATGCTAAGAGTCTTATGCTATGGTTAGCCAGCCTGGGAATGAAACACACTAGTGCTAGCATGCCTTCCAAGTTTTATGCACCCAGAAAGCCAGAAGAAAGGACATGTATGAAGGACTATGACACAAGATGAAGAAATCTCCCCTCTTCTTGCACTGTCAGACGAGGACAAAAATTTTAGCATTAAATGCTTTGTTTAAACTTCAAGGAGCATCATGACTGCACATCACTGCTCATTGCTACTGCCTGCCTTCATAGTTGGTATCATGAACTAAAGTAATTTCTAAATAAATTCAAAATACAGATGAGCTCTTGGATGGCAGTGGAAGTCTGGATTAACGAATCTCTGAAAGATACATGTAAATTTTACCTTTTAAGGAACAACAGAGTAACTCAGTTAAGGTGATTTTATGCTTTCTTCTACAAGTAAATTCCTAGGCTGTTGATTGCCTGAATGGCAGCACTGTTTCCCTTCCTTCCTACAACCCAACTCCCTCATTAGGAAATTTTTAGTCCCCAGTAAAATTTAAGGAGACTGAGGTTATATGGTATGTTTTCAGTCTCGTAGCAGTTACAGTTCTCATCTACTTTATATAAAACAGTATATGGCTTATGTCAATTTCCTGGGAAATAATTTTAGACTTCATTTAGAGATCTAATGGAGTTTAGGTTTACATTTTCTCACAGGACACGTGTTAATAGTTTGCATATGGAAGTATTTTTTTCCAACACTGCAGCAGTAGTAATTTGGTTTTGTATTTGAAAATCGCTTTTCCTTCAGCATACCATACAGCAGGTATCAGGTGGAACCCAAGTCTGCATCCATTCATGACCAAAACAAGTTGTTGTTCAGCAAAACAAACTATAATAGAGTTCAAAAGGGAAGTCTGCCTGTGCTATTACAGCTGTTTACTTGTTCCCAGCTTTAAAAGACTTATACTGGCATGGACCTTTGTTTAAATAAACTTTCACTTTTTGTATTTATTTGTTTGAGTAATTATACTTAAATCTGTTTTGCTTAAAGTATGTTCATCTGTATAAAAATACAAAGTTCATTTAATGCTTTGCATTAATTCCAAAGAAGTATTAATTATGTCTTAAAGTTACTTCGGCACGTTCATTACCGGCTTTAATTCTCATCTCCAGCTGCCAATGAAATACTCATCCCCAGGTAAAGACTAACACTCAAGTCTGAGTAATATTCTTTATTAAAGCAGAAAGTACCTCAGCCAAATGCAACATAAAGTTCACTTTGTATTCAAGAGCTTTACACCGTAAAACATAAAAGAATGTTCAGTTAGAACTGTACTCCATTCTGCATTTAAAAAATCAGTTTAATAGAATGAACCAAACTAAAATCAGTTATGCTGAAAAAGCCTTTTTCTTTTTGCGAGGTGGTTTCTTTATCTTATTGGGATTTGGGACAAGTTTCTTGATTTTCAAAGGCTGCAAAATTACATTTGAAAGATCCCGATTGCTTTCCGTATGCTTCCGCTTCTGACTTGTGAGCTCATCCCCCAGCACCTCTGCAAGCTCTTCAGGTTCCAGATTTTCTGAAGAATCTGTGTCTGCATAAGCCATGGATTCTTCAGTTCTGTACTGAAACCACGGCACTTCCAGAGCTGGTATCTTTGGAATTATTGCTGCAATTGCTTCAGTGAATTTGTCGGACTGCTTTTTGAAGCCGAGTGCTAAAATGGACGTTAGGCCAAGAAGGGGCGCGATGGTCTCGCTGAGCCGTGGCACCTGCCCTGCCGGCGTGGCACGGCTCGCGCTCAGCTCGATCAGGTGCGACGTGATCATGGCAGGCTTGGCAGACTTGCACACCAGCAAGAGAAGAAGTTCATTCTTTTCCAATGCTTTTGTAACTTCATTAACTCCAATAGCAAGCTGTCTTCTGATACTTATGTCAGTCCATCCTGGTTTTTGTTGGTGGCTTTCTGTTTCCTCTTTAGGGAGTTCATTGGTGCCAGCATCGCACTTTCTTTCTGTTTGTTTTTTTGTAAGGGAACGTTTTTTCTTCCTTGGAGTCTCAATCTTTTTAAGTCCAATATGTTTAATCCTTTCTTCTAAGGTCTCTAGTATAAAATGCATATCTTCTCCATCTATGGTTTTCCATTGGAAAACAAAGGGGTTATCTAGACACGTTTTTACAGTAGTTTTCTTTGCTTTTCGAAGTGTTGCCGTCCCTTGCTGAATTACAGACATCCTGAGGTGGTTCTGTGTTTTGTCACCCTAAGGAAGAAAGAGCAAGACATTAGTTCAAATACTGTACTGTGTGCTGTGGACATTGTTACCAGAAGCTTCTTCCGGGAATGCAGAAGTGAAACATCATATGTCAGTGACACTGGCATCTATCAACCTCCTCACATTGGCACCAATCCTTCACACACCTTCCACAGGGCAGGTGTGGAGCTGCTTTTTTTTTTTTTTTTATAAATAGCTGGACAGGACAGTAAGGCAACAGCAGTGACAACAGACCCTTCTAAAGCTGAAAAGCAGATGGAGGTATTACAGATGTAAAAAAACCCACAAACCCAACCAAGCAACAACCCATCCCAAGAATCACAGGTTGAAGGACCACTCCATTTTCACTGCTGAACAGCTGCATTGTCCCTCATGACATGGGAGGAGAAAAAAAAAGGAAAAAAAATCTGAATCACAACATGGAACAAGTTCCTGAATTTATTTAGGATTTTTAGAAATTTGTCTTTTCAGTCTTTAGTCCATGCCTTTGTGTTTTTCTCTATTTGGAAGGTATGACAGAAACTTGCAGTATCTTAATAATTTATGCTTTCAGGGAAGGAGGGCAATCCCCTACAGGCCTCCAAAAGTTCCTCCAAGGGGTCTTCTGTGTCACCTGGACCATGCCTTTAGGGATGAGAAAAATTGAACAGGAGCAGAGAAAGTGTAATTGTTCTTGCTCTGACTGATCTAGTCCAGAGTAGCAATGAAGACATGAAGTCAAGCCTGATTATGTCCCTGGTAAATTGCAAAGCCCCCATGCTCCTGCTTCGGAACTAGTAATATCTTCATTGTTGCTCAGGCAGGCTTACAGAGTAAGAGCAGTTCAGGTTTCTAATCAGGGGAAACATGACATGACTCCCTCCTGGGTTTCCTAGTTACCCAAGCAGGCATACAGATTGCATTTAAGTACAGCTCATGAACATCTAAAGGCTGCCACCCAAAAGATAGCATTCTGCTAGTCATAACAGTTCTTTGTGTACTGGTACTTGATATAAAAAGACAAACACCATCCTCACACAAGTGTACTGCCAGCAAGCACCATCTATCTGGACAGATTTTCACTCAATTAAACTTGTCTGGAGGACAGCAGGAGAAAGATACACATGGTGTGATTCTGAGGGCGGGCTACGAGTTGGACCGGAAGGGCCAGGATTTGGATTTGATGATCCTTGTGAATTCTGTCCAACTCAGGATAGTCTGTATTCTATGATTCCACCTCGAACAGAGTTGTGTCAATGAATTGTGAACTGTTACCCAAAAAAAAGAGTCAAAACCAGTGAAGGAGTTTTCAGAGAACGGTAAAACTGAGGATTCCAAAATACAAAAAAGCACTGTGGCACTCTTGAGTTCTCTCAGAATTATCTATGAAATGCCCTGGGCCACCTAAGTGATGGTCCATCCAACCCAGTTATTTGCCTCCAACAGTGAAAACTGAAGAAACCATCTGGGGAGGACAGGGCTGGCATTCCCCTCAGCTCTCAAGCACCCAGAATGGTTGCATCTGGGATATAAGTATAAAAATGTGCCAACTTCCCTTATTAGTCCTTTATGAAGCTATCATTCATGCAGTTATCTAATCCCTTTTGCTTAGCATCACAGTGGCAACAACCAAAAAGTGAAAACAATAAAATAATGGAAATGACCACAAAAATTCTTACATGTGACCGAGATAGAATGGAAGCTTGTGATTGCTTAAAAAAAATGCGCTCTGGGTTAATGCTTTTAAAAGCTTTCAATTAGAGATGCTCTGATGACCTTTGACAAGCAAAATCAGCAGCAGACATGGAACACGTTCACGGTTCAGAGATTACGTTTTTCTTTTCAAAATGGACACTCCTGAGGAAAACAAGCGTGCAGGAATAAGGAAACAGAGCAATGAGTGAAAAAACAAACACTGAGCTCCTCCACCTCGCATCACCGTCGCGACCCCCTCGCTTCCTGCGGAAGGGAGAGGGGGGAAACACCGCCCCCGTCCCCCTCCGCCAGGAACCTTCTCCAGCCGCTTCCGCTGCAGAGCGCTCCGCGGGCTCCTCCAGCTCCTGGCAACAGGGAAACGCGGGTTAGGCACGGCCCCAGCCCGGCGCGCTGCGGCCGCCGCCGGGTCCCTGTGGCGGGGACTCCGCCGGGACCGCAGCACCCGTTCCCCGGGCCGCCGCATCCCGGGCCGCCGCCCCCCACCCGCCGAGCAGCTGCGGACCGGGCCGGGCCCAGACGGGCACGGGAGCNGGTCCGGCCCCGCTCCGCCCCCGCTCCGCCCCCGGCCGCGGCAGGGCGGGTCTCTCCCGGCAGGGCGGTGTCCGGAGTGGACCGGGCAGGAGCAGCGCGGGCGCCGCGTGGGCGGAGGGAGCGCTGGGCTGCTCGGGCGGGTCCCGCGGGNTCCCGCGGTGGCGGCTCGGCAGGCGGTGCCCGGGCTGCGCTCGGGGCCGCATCGGGAAGTGGCCGTAGCGTTGGTGCAAAGCAGCGTTAAAGCGCTGGTGCCGGGGGCCTGCCCCTGGCGGGTGTCACCGTAGGCTCACCGCTGGCGTTCTCAGGGCTCCAGCGCTCCCGAAAATGGGCGCATAGGCGATGGCAGACCTGCTTTGTCGTATATCAGCTGACAAAGTCAGGGCCAGGTCACTGGGTGCTTCACAGGGACTTCATAGCCACAGGGGCGTCACTCGCTGCAGTGCGGTATGCGCCGTGCTGTGCACGGACATAGTGTTCTGTGACTGAGGTGACAGGTAAGGGCTGGTTCCCTTCAGTGTTTCCCGCAATCTGCCCTTTAACAAATCTTCACAAGCAGGTTCAGTTTACACATTCAGCGTAGTGCACGGCGTGGCTAAGCACCGCCTCTTGGCCATGAAAGAGCAGAGCTTCTTTGCCAGGGCACCGGTGCTTCAGAAGTGTTTGCAATTTTTCTTTTTAAATCTCCTTCTATTTACTGAAATTTACTTGGTTTGTTTTCTCGTTAATTCCTGACTTAATTTAAGCTGGACTTGTTTCCCCTCAAATTACTTTTTTTGCATGGTTTTATGGAAGTTAGTGGGTTAAAAATGCAGAAGTACCTAGTATTGCGATCAAACTGTGCTCAGGGAATGATGAACATAAATGCATAAAAGCATGAATATAAATAATTTATTCACTGATACAATAGAGATTGATTTTTTTTCTTCAATGGTAATCTTTGTAGGGTAGTTTATCAATTCATTTAATATTCTTTTTATTCTGTACATCGTAGACCAAATTAAAACCAGCATTCACAGTGTATTTTGTGTGTGTAGCCACTTGTGAGAGGTATCCTTGGGATGACCCACATGTTTCTAAGAGCTGCAGCTGAAGGATGCGAGGTTCCAGGCTGGCTGGGCATGGACACGGGCAGGGGCTGCGGCAGAGGGACCAGTACCAATAACTGGGCTGGTTGCAGTTCAAAGCGCTCAAGAAATTCCTTTTTCAAACAAACGGCTTGGGAATCTTTCTGTATCACTGCTCTCAGCCTGGTGGCCTAATCCTCGGTGGTGTGGAAACGAGCTCAGGCTTTCAGCGGAAACGAGTGGGGGCTTAACGCTCCCTGCCCCCACCGCCCCTTCCCCGGCCTTTGTCGCCGCTCGGTTGTCGCGGCGGGGCCCGGGGGGGGNCGCCGCCGCAGCCGAGGGGCAGACGCGCCGCGTCCCCGCCGGAGAAGGAACGAGGCCGTTCCCTGCGCATCCTCGCAGCATCATGACTCTCCAGGTACGCACTTCTGCATCTGTGAGACGGAGACGAGAGGAGAGGGATGCACCGTCTGTGTAACGCTGTGCTGGAGACTGCGGTGTTTCTTCAGCAGAAGGATTTTTACTGCAAAATCGAGGTTACCTTGTGGCAAGGGAAATTTGCCTAAACCCTTGGAGGTTAAATAGTGCATTACTTTCCACAAGTGGAGGGTGAGAAGTATGCTGGTTAATTTGAACTATTTCGTAGATCATGTAATATTTTGGAGCCTTACCTGGTCAGAGCATGCATGAATTATTTTTCTTTAGGTGTGCATCTGAGTTTGCTAGGACTGAGTTTGGCATGGAAAGGCAGGGACATGCCATGTTTTTAGGATCTAGCTGGTTGCTTGGAGCTATTAAAGGAGAAGAGAAACTTCTAACACTGAGGCAGTGTTTTATGCGCATTTGGGAAGCGTAAATAATTTTTAGGGAAGTTGTGTGTATTTTTTAGGGTGTATGCATCTTTGGACTGGTACATTTTGATGGGCTTGTATTTTGGTAGGAGAGCTTCTACTTTCCTACCTTCTGGCTAGAGAGAGAGCTTCCTTTTACCTTCTCTCTGATTGTAGCTTCAAATAGCTGTTGAGGAAATTATCTTTATTGCTGGCTTTTAGCCTCCTACCTTTGTGGGAAACTATGAATACTTCCCTTGTCTTGGCCATGCCCTGATGGATTAAGCTGTTTTTCTTCTTTAGGCTTTCCTATTATCCCTTTCACTTCAAGATTTGCAAGCTCTTTTATCCCTGTCTCATTATGTCTGTCTCAGCTTAGTGTGCATTTTGCAAAGAGTGAGCAGCACAGTGCTCTGACCTAGATGCAGGGAGTGCACTGCCAGCAGCTTAGCAATTTTCTTCTGAGCTGCAGTTATGTTGAATAGCACAGAGGTTTCATTGTGCTGTGTTACAGCTAAGAAGAAATCTATTTCTGCAGTGGATCAAAATTGCCAAATCCCAAACATAACGCTACCTTTGTTAATTAATGATTGCTGAAATTGTAGTTTGTTTTAATCTGCCTTGAATTCACTCTAGAAAGTGAATTTATTAGTCTGATGATTAAGCAATGAGCCATAAATCATTATAAGAAAGAGCTGAATGCAGTATGACATGCTGTTCCATAGCTGTACACAGTTACACTTGCACATAGAAATCAGTGGTTGAAATTTTAAGATACCATACTCACTCTGCATTAGACATTATAGAGCTTTTCTGTCCACATTGGTTTGGTTGACAGCTACCAACCATATCCATACATTTATTGAATCTAGCTGTATGGGAATGAGGACAAATGAATAAAATAATGTTCTCATTAGTGAGGCAGTAAAATACTTATAAGTTTTGCAAACTGGTAAAATATTTGCTGTAAGTGAAGAATTCATTCAAGCTTTTTTCTTTGCAAAAAGGCAGTATCTGATAATAGTCTGACAATTTGTACTTTTGTCTTTAATGCACATGTGTATGTTTAGGCCTGTATATATTTTTATGCTTTTTATTTGAGGAGTTAAAGGGAATTTTATCAGCACATGATTAAAAGGAAATTATGTTTTTACAGGCTGCTCATAAGCATGTTGTGTAAGCAGGCAAATCCTAAGCAACAGTCTGTGCAGAATGATTGGCAAGAGAGGGATGAAGAAAGAAATGTTTAGTATTTAAATTTCATTTCTGCACATTTCTTGCTCTGTAAGATATGCATTTGCAAATTTTTAAACTATCTTGTGATACTTGCCTATAGATGCAAATAGAATAAAATTATAGGAAGATAAGATTATTAACTTAATGGTGTCCTTAATTTATTTTTTTATCTTTTGTCTTGTACAATATAACAGGGCTTCTGGTTCATTCTTACTGTGAAGTTGTCATGGTTTAACACCACCCTGCAAATAAGTACCATGCAGTCACTTGCTCACACCCCCTTCACCTACAGTGGGATGGGGAGGAGAAGTGGGGGGAGGGGAGAAGAGGGAGGAAGCAAAAACTCATGGGCTGAGATAAGAAAAGTTCAATAATTAAAAAAAGTAAAATATAATACTGTGATAGTAGTAATGAGAGAGAGAAAGAGAGAGCTTGTGCAATTAAACCCAGGAGAAACAAGTGTTGCACAATACAATTGCTCACTACCCACTGACCAAGGCCGAGCCCATCCCCGAGCAGCAATCTGTCCCTCTTGGCCAACTCCTCCCAGTTTATACACTGGCCATGATGTTCCGTGGTATGGAATATCCCTTTGGCCAGTTTGGTTGCTGTCCTGGCTGTTACCCTCCTTCCCCAGCTTCTTGTGCAGCTCCTCACTGTCAGAGCATCAGACACTGAAAAGTCCTTGGCTCAGTGCAAGCACTGCTCAGCAACAACCAAAACATCAGTGTGTTACCAACATTATTCTCATCCTGAATCCAAAACACTGCACTGCACCAGGGACTAGGGAGAAAATGAACTATATCCCAGACAAAACCAGGACAGAAGTTTAGATCAGAAAACAGTTCCAGACATGTGAAAGATTTCCACAGATTTGAATGGTCCTTGTACCTCAGTGCTGGTAGAGGCTCACATGCAGTAACTTATTTAAACAATGTGACAACCTAGTTATGGTTTATTATTGATAGCAGTTTTAAATTTTACAGTTAACAGAGCATGAGTCCTGCTTTTGTTTGCACGTGTGTGGATAATATTAAGAGGTGTCTGTGATGGAGGAGTCAGTGATAGATGTAGTCAAGAATGTCACATTTCTGATATTTGGATTAATAATGAAATATTTATTTTTATAAAACTGTACCTATAAAAAACCTTGAGCGGTAGTCATCACATTTATTTTTGTAAGTAAATGTACATCCCTTTTATACATCTGTACCAATAGTGTGACTTTAAATGCTTTGCTTTAAGGTGTATCAAATATATACAGTTCCAGTTTCTTTTGACTACTATTTTTAATTTGTTGGCAAGGTAGTTTGCATTGCTGATTTTGTTTCCCCTCGTTAAATGCTTCTCCATTATAAATGCTGTACATGTATTAAAAATACTGTTGTTAGTGCATAGGAGTTTTTATGTAATTAGTCTTGTCTTGCTACCTTAGTACAAAACTCCCTCATATCCTAACGCTGCAGTGTCTGGAACACGGCGCAGCAGCGTGGCATGGCTGGAGTGACTCAGGGGTAGGCTGGGATGTAAATTCAGAGCATGTGAGCTCCTCTGCCATCCCCATGTCCTTGCCTCTTCCCCGAGGTGAGCACAAAGTGGAACAGGCCTGTTTTCATGGAAGGATAAGCCACCTGACTGTCAAGGCATAGAGTGAGGTGAAAAGTCCTATGAGCAGTCTCCCAGCGACTGTGAGTTCAGACTCCTGCTGACAGCAGTGTGGCTGTCCCCTCCCTGCTCCCAGGCTGAAGGCACCCACGCTGTGCCTAAAACACAGGGCAAGGTGCTTCTACCCCAAACCCCAAATTCTCTCCCTCTGCTGGTGTGACTTCCTGGCCTCAAACACGTGGGTTCACCATTCTGGGTTTGCTGCTGAAAGGAAGAATAGTGTTTATGGCCCTCAGCAATTTTTGATGAAAAATTAAAAATAAGCTTGACATCTGAACTTGTTGAAGCATTTCAGGTGGTTGTAGCAAATCTGGGAACAGTTGCTGTGCAGAAGGAGACCAAGAGACAATACAGCATAAGAAGAAAAATAAAGATTCCAAGGCTTTCATGAAAGCCAATATTAATATTACAAAAAAAATTGCTGAGAAGGGATGCTCTTAGGGCCATTTCAACATAATTAATTCAGCTTTTATATGTAGTCTAGAGCACACAATTTTGGTTTATCTAAATTACATACAACATATATACATAGCATATTAACATATTTTGAGCCTTTTGGGTTTTTATTCTAGAAAAATCCTGTAATTTTTTTCAGCACTCTCAAATACTTGGTTGGTTAAAAGAAAATCTACAGTGTTCTTAAAAGAAGTCAGACACAAAAAGTTGGACTTAAAGCTTCGTGATTTTCTATGGTTCTATGGTATAGTTGCATTTTAGTACCACTGAGATATTAAAACAGGAACAAACTACATAAGTAGCTACATGTTTCAGTATATAACATTTTAGTTTTAAGAATATAAATTGGAAGTAATTTAATCTAGAATTTAGTGCAGAAACTGCCAAATCATATACTTTATCGAATGATCAAGTGTCAGATTAAGAAGACAAATGGCACTTGGAATCTGGCTAATTCTCAGAAGGATTGTTATATTCAAAATAGAACAGCAGCATTTCTCAAACTTAAAACAGTCTTTATCAATTTTAGCACACCAGTTCTTTGTACTCCTCCATCCACTACTGGGCATTTGGTTCAGGGAGACCTTGGTGGGAATCTCCCATAAACTTCTGCTTGTCAGTTATGCAAACACTGAGGTTCTCACTGAGTTGGAAGATTATTTGTTAAAAAGCATCTGCATTGCTGCAGGATTTTTGTCTTTTCCTTTCATTGCACTTTAAGGGTGCTATGAACTGACAGACCTAGAGATGTGTATTGTCATCATGAATCCTTCTCATCTGATGTTCTATGAATTTACAGCTGCAGATTAAAGAAAATTTGAGATTTAATTTCTGTTTTGCAGGGACCTAGAGTGCCCTTTTAATCACACATCATGATTTTTTTAAAACATTCCTTTTAAATTTCCTCTCTGCCTGCTGCTCTTTGTTGCAACTCTGGTGTTACAGATGTACATTCTCCTGTGGCGAGCCCTTTTGTTCTTAAAACACTTGTGCTTTCCCTTTGCGGGTTTCATATAGCAATTCAAAATTTGCAAAAAATTAGAAATTCCTCAGAAGTTTGTATCTGGGGAATCTCATTGGCCAAACTAAATTTCCAGACCAAATAAAAAGTGTATTCCATCTCAGGAGGCAGAGGTGACTCATTTGGTGGTAGAATGGCCAAGTTTCTGTGCAGGAAGCTGCAGTGCACTCAGCTACCTGACTTTACCCTGTTTTGCTCCTGCCTCAATGCAGCCACCAGCTGGCGTGTCCTTACATCAATGAGTATGTAGCTTCATGATTCCAGGAAGGGGCCTTTCTGTAAGGAAAGATGTGTGAACATGACTCTCTAATCAATTACTACTCATTTTTCCTTCTTAAATTTAAAACCAGAAATAACCTTTCTCTTGTACTTTCTCTCTGTTTAAATACAGAATGCTATAGTGAACCTAGCTCTCATTCATATTTGTTTATTTCCATCACCTGGTCGAAAGGCACCAGTTAAGGAGACAAATGTGTACTAGGTTTTCTTATAAAAAAAAAAATCAAATCTTTCCTGTAACTAAAGGGAAAGGTGGTATAAAGAAGCACAGTACAGACTTCTGAGGTAATGCCAAGATGTCAGTGATTTAAACAGAGCTGCAGTACTCATGCTGAAATCATTGCTGATTTTTACACAAATTTTTAAGCTGGTCTAGTGGGTTGAAGCTGGCCAGATGCCAGGCACCCACCAAAGCCACTCTCTCACTCTCTTCTGCACCTGGACAGAGGAGAGAAAATTTAACAAAGGGTTCATGAGTTGAGGTAAGGACAGGGACAGTTTGCTCATCAAATACCATTGAGGGCAAAACAGGCTCAACTTAGAGACTTAAAGTGAATTTATTACTAACAAAGCCAGAGCAGGATAATGAGAAGTAAAATACGCTCTTATAAACACCTTCCCCCCACCCCTCCCTCCTTCTCAGCTCTACCTCCTACCTCAGCAGCGCAGGGAGATGGGAATGGGGGTTATGGTCAGTTCATCACCCGTGGTTTCTCCCACTGCTCAGGGAGAGGAGTCATTCCCCTGCAGCACTGTGGGGTCCCTCCCATGGAGACAGTTCTCTGTGAACTTCTCCAACATGACTTCATCTCACTAGCAACAGTTCCCTGTGACCTGCTGCAACGTGAGTCCATCCCATGGGCAAGAGTCCCCCTCAAACTGCTGCAGCGTGGGTCACCCTTCCACGGGGTGCAGTTCTCCAAGGACAGGCTGCTCCAGCCTGGGAGCAGGGCCCCTCTCTCCATGGGTCTCCCATGGGGTCACGACCTCCTCCCAGGCATCCACGTGCTCCAGCATGGGGCTCCTCCACAGGCTGCAGGTGGATCCCTGCATCCCCATGGCCCTCCGTGGGCTGCAGGGGCACAGCTGCTTCACCATGGTCCTCACCACGGCCTGCAGAGGAATCTCGGCTGCGGCACCTGGAACACCTCCTCCCCTCCTTCTTCACTGACCTTGGTGTCTGCAGAGTTGTTCTTCTCACAAGTTCTCATTCTGCTCTTCTCTAGTCATAATTAAAACTGCAACATAACTTTTGTTTATCTTTCTTCTTAAATCTGTTCTCACAGAGGCGTTACCACCTAATCGGCCCAGCCTTGGCCAGCCACACATCCATCTTTGGAGCCACCAGGAATTGGCTTGGCTGGACATTTTGGAAGCTTCTGGCAGCTTCTCATGGAAGCCACCCCTGTAACACACTCCCCCCCCCTTCCAAAACCGAGGCCATGCAAAACCAATACAGCTGTTTTTGTACATACTAAATATGCATGCAGGATATACTGTGCTTCTGTAAATGCAGATCCAACTTAAAAGCTAAGATAATTGTTGAAACCAGCATATAGCATGTTAAAGTGCTTGTAACTTTTTGCATCAGAGTAGTGCAGTGACCTGATGGGCCTGTGGTCACTGTACAAAATCTTTCTCTCTCTGAAATGTCCTAGGCATGAAACTGAACTCCAAACCTTAGCCTGAGACCTGTTTTATAGAGAGAATGGCTACAGCCTCAGGCTGATGTGAGTGTGTGATTCACAGTGATGAAAGGAGTAAATCTACACTTTACTCTGGTGCTCTCCTGTGTTTCAGAGTTGGGTGTGGAAGGTGGTCCTAGCAGTAGCTCATCTCCATGAGGTACCTCTGTGCCAGCTGTTGGTCACCTACTTCTGTGTCAGCAGAGCAGTGGAAATGGAGGGTGAACTGGGCAGTACCTCTCAGAGGGGATTTGAGCTCCCCCACTTGAGCGAACACAGTGCAGGCAGGGCCAAAAGGATTCAGAGATTACTGTGGGTTGTAAAGTTCAGTGAATGCCTTCATACCTGCAGTGTGACTGTAAAAGACATATACACCACACAAATTGTGGAGGCTGCTTGCCCCTATCAGCCATGCAAGCCTATATCCCTTTCTAACAATGTACACATTTATGAAGCTTCTTTCACGGGCAAAAGCCTTGTCTGACGGCTAAACCCAAGTGAGTCATTGAGAATATCTAATGATACCACTGTGTGTCTTATACCTCGTGTTTTAAATACGCTCCTTGAGAAGAGAACTAACACTTTCTGTTCTTTCATCAGGCTGACTTTGATGGTGCTGCTGAAGATGTAAAAAAATTAAAAACAAGACCAACTGATGAAGAACTGAAGGAACTATATGGATTCTACAAACAGGCTACTGTTGGAGATATCAATATTGGTATTACTACATACACTTCACATTTACTCACATATCTTGATAATCAAGCTAATGTTATGTAAATCTGCCTGATAACCAAAGCTATGCATTTATTTTGGCAGAATGTCCAGGAATGCTAGATTTGAAAGGCAAAGCCAAATGGGAGGCATGGAACCTGAAAAAAGGTGTTATACCAATTAAATTTACGTCCTGTAGTCAAGTTTATAGGATGACAAATGAGGAAAGATAATGACTCCTACTTTCCTTTGCAGGTTTATCAAAGGAGGATGCCATGAATGCCTATATCTCTAAAGCAAGAGCAATGGTAGAAAAATATGGGATCTAGAATATTCAAAATAATTCCCACTAATAATTAACTCTTCAGTAGCTAATGAACTAACTCTGTTGAGAAAAATGCAATACTAATTTCTTACTGTGTAGTCTGACACTAATATCTTTTAAGCATAAGCTGTTTGACTGTAAAGGGTATTTACATATATAATATATTTTTAGTTTGTATCTTAATCTAAATAAATTTGAACCGAATAAATTAAGCTTTCTGTGAGAATTGTGGATTTTTTTGAGCATTAAATTATATTTAGCATTCTGACAGGAGCAGACAAACAGAGAAGCTCTAACAGTAAAATAACATAGACATAATTTTTTTGCAAACAAGGTTATGGAATAAAGTGAAGAGTTTGTATACGTGCAAGAGAAGAAGGAAAAGATGAAACCTTTTTTAAGACCCAAAGCCAAAGTTTGTCTTCAAAAAAGTCAGGAAAACTCCCCCTTTTAAAGGATTACAGAGGAGGAACAGAACAACTTTTAGGCATAACTGCAAGCAATATTCAGAAAGAATGACTTACTACAAATTGCAGTGGACTAACCTTACACATTCTGCTAATAAAATTGAGGTAAATACTCATAGACTGGCATTTTCTATGCATCTTGTTATGTGTTTTGTCAAGAAACTTTCATTAGATGGTTCCAGCAGATAAAAGTGACCTCCAGGAAGCTCATAAAAGGAAGTATCTCCACTTGTTAGTTCTTGCCAACCTAAAAAAGATATTTAAAGTGTCAGAGAAATGTCACCTGTTCTGATTATTTTGCATAACTATTTCAAAGTTATTATTTAATAATTATTTTAAATCCCATATCAACTTTTTGGTTCATACATTGAGACTGCTCTGTTGATTTTTTTCCTTTCAGAAGGAGACAGACTCTAGAAAACTAATTAACAGATTCAATACAACAAGAAAATGTGTAAATGTAAGAGGAAAACCATTTAAGCAAAGTACCTTGTACATCTTTTACATTATCATCAGACCCATTAAAGCAGGTAATATCACAAGAGAAGAGGATATCCATTTCTGCCTTCTCAAATCTGTGAACATAAAAAGTAGTCATAAAACATTCCATAATTTGGAATTTGCTTCCACATACAAAATAAGTTTTTTGTTCTTCTCCAGAACTTAACAAATTTCAAAAGTTAGATTATGCAGGACATCAGGAGAAGAAAATACTGCATCTTGAAGTTTCTTAGCTCCTTACCCTACTGCAATTAGGTCTAAAATTGTAAAGAAAGAATGACCCAATGGTTAGGGCAAAAAAAGAGCTTCAACCTGCAATAAAAATTCTCACCTATAATAAGTAATTGTTACCTACTTAGGTAAAAGTTCTTATGTTTCAGCATCTTTCAGTGTCAGGTTCCTAAGACCAAAATGGGCCCTACATCCAAGAGTGTCCTTGTTTTTGCCAAGGTGAGCAGCCTTAAACACTCAGCTATATGAGCTGCCACGTAACATCCAGGGGGGACAGCAGTTAGGACAGAGGAAGCCAGTTGCTGTCTGGGTGCCCAGAACACAGGAATTCTTTTCTTCTGGTCAGGCTAGAGGACCTTGGATCAGGAGGCTGAATGCAGTGTTCCTGAAGCACGATCAGCTGAGATTGTTAACCTCAGGAAACAATAAAAGACGCGAGAATATTCCTTTCTAGTAGCTGCTGACTTTGGATCCTAGATAGAACCGTAATTCTACCATGACAGGTTCAATACTGCAGTAACAGTTGTGGTTGCTGCAGTATGCAGTGTTTCATCTAGGACTTAAATACTAGAAAACAAATAGAAAAGCACACAAAGGAAAAAAACCTCTGTTTCTTATTCTTTTTATAACAGAAATGAGAACAAATTACTAAGAAAAAGAAAACCTGACATGATCAGACAGAAGTAAAACTGTAAAATACAAATACAGAAGTAATTCAAAGTTGTAAAACTTACGAAAATGTCTGAAGAACTCTTAAGTCTTCTCTGACAGTAAGCACCATTTGTTTCACAATGTCTTTACTATGCAGAAGGTCAGAAGGAGTTCCTCCTAGAGTCTTTAAATATGCCAAAATCTCTTCATCTTTTGTATTTGATATGGGTATGTTTTTGATAGCAAGAAATCCTTCAGACTGTCAGTACCAAACAAACAGATCAGGTGTTGTATATAATATACTTTACATGATCATTAAATTATTTTAGTAAAAAGTACAATAATTTTCCTTCTCCAAAATACAACGGCTAATTAGTTCAACATTCACAGAGAACACTTCATGGAAAGGGTTAGTAGACTGTGTTTACTGAAATTACAAATTATGAGTGAGCCAAGTACTCTCTGCTTCTGAAACTTCCACAGACAAATAACTGTTTATATTATTTTGTTTAAGCTTGACTCTTACTATTGAAATGGAACTAGTGAAATAATCTGAGAGAAGAACCTAGCACTGGACATAAACCTGGCTAATGTAGGACTGAAGAGACCAACTGTTTATGGAAATTTGCAGGAATAACAATTGCTTCCTCGAATCACTAGCTCATAGTCTGGACTGCTAAGAAGCTTTAGAAACTGAAGAACAGAAATAGCAAATACTGACTGAGGACAGAAATGCCACTTCACTGATGTTTTTCTGAGAAAGACTAGCAGAACTAGCAGAACCTCAGAAGAAACTGCTTAAAAATTCTACAAAGAATGAGGAGAGAGAAAAAGAATTGGACAAATGTATTGAGGGCTGATGCAGTAGGTTTATGAAAGACCAGGTCAAGACAGTTATTTCACACTTCAGAGAGTAAGGAGGACCACTTAGTATTTTGGTTTGATTACTTTTGAGTTTTAAGCCAAAAGCCATAGTAAATAACACAATATTCAAAAAAGTTTAGTTTAAGGATTAGTTAGTTGAAGCATTAATTACTTCAAGCATTAGTTTAAGGAGATTGTTCTCCCAAGGCTAAGGTTAGAAGCAGTGAATATTATGTATTCTGCATCTATCTCAGAACACTTTTCTCTCCATAGATTCTGAAGAAATGTTTATTTTGTATTAAAACTACTCTACATACCATACTTTAAAATATTATTTTTACTCTTGTAGCTAATTTACGGTTCTGTTTCGTAATGTTAATGATTCTGTAACTTACGCCTGGGGCATTTGCACCTGATAGGAAAAGATGGATTGGCTCCAGTCCATACTTTTCTTTCAAATGCAGTGCAACTGCAACACTCAGCTGAGATCCAAAACTGCAGCGAAAAGAGAAATTAAAGCAAAGTAAGCAAAAACATACATAAAAACTGGAAAATATAAACATAATTTTAATTTCAGTGCTAACTGGCTATCTTGAACAGTTGCTGAAACTGTATATGACATGCAGATTATAATGATATTAGTTAATTGACATGAAGTATATTCCTACACCGTCTAATTTTGCAAATAAGACCTTTTCTTAGTCTCTCTTTTAATAGTCTCCTTAATTTTCAGTAGGAACAGTTATTTTGAATACTTGCGACTAAGCAATCTTCAAAATCTGTCTTTCATGAATGTTTCACCCCCTGCATTCATACAGATCAAGCACTGACACAAATATTAATAATAAATGCAATTAGAATTGATTAGAAACACATGTTCAGATGTTGTGCCTGAAGGTATAAATAAATAGATAACTTGAGAGCAACTGCATGTTTTAGGCTGATGATCCCTGAAGAGGCATATTTTCCTAAAGTTTTTGCAAATAAAAAAAAGTAACTCTCTACTCCTAGAGCTCAGAAACAGAAGCTCCTTCACCAGGGTATCTAAAAATGTATATATTTTTACCAGTGACCAAAAAATGCGAATGGTTTTTCTTTCAAGTCTTTTAACAAAACACTGGTAACTTCATAAACCATGCTTGTCATGTCTTTTGCAAAAGGCTCCATAAGACGAGTTTCTCTTCCAGGAAACCTTATACAGAGCACTGCAGAAGAGGTGGAGGAAGGGAGGGAAAAAAATTGTAGTTATTTCAAATAGATACAGTAAAATAATTTTAATTAAGTGTTAAAATTACTCTGCAGAATGTATACACTATTTGAATTAATCCTTCTTACAGCTGATACTGTGCACTTGCTTGCTATTGTTACTACTGTGATTTAATCCTGCAAGAGATTAGGTCTCCATCCCTTCCTTTAGTCACAAATGTTGCCCTTCCAGCTGATTTGATTGATAAACGCCTTGGGTCAGAATCCACAAGATCCTGATTTCAGCTGAGGTTTGAAAGCAACTTTATTGTTATAAGTTTTAATAACAACCACAAATTCATCAATTTCAATAATAGTAAGTTTGAAGGTTGTGTCCTTTCAAGGGCAGCATTAGTAAGTGAAACTATATTAGAATTGTACAATCCCTGTTTTCTTCTCTGTCAGCTCTTCAGCACTGCACACTGGAAAATGTGGAATCATAGTGCAATTAGATGGATATTTATATTTATATTTATAGTTATATTTATAGTTATTTATATTTATATAGAATGAAATTTTACATGCTTTTACTATTTTCCTTTCAAAACTGAGGATTTTCCTCTCACTGTTTAGTGAAAGTAAGGAATGAATAGATCAGAAAAAAATGTTTATTTTCTCAAATCTCCTTGACACTGTGCATACTGCCAGTTATGTAGAAGTCATGGGTCAGACACAAAGTATTTTAGAAAAGATAGAATAAACCACAACATAATGCCACAGATAGCAGTACAGAAATGTTTGCATCTTTTATACCTTCCACAGAAACCATCTCTGAAAGAGCATGCTGTGCCCTGATTTTATTCATCTGTGTCTGCAGCTGGTCCTAGGACATTTCCTTAATAACTTTCTTGGAAGTAGTTACAGCGGACAAAAACTTTTTCCTTCTTCTTTTTTGTTTTTTCCCCTAATTTCAAGGAAAATTCAGTGTGCAACTGCTCACCTGAAAGTATACATGCATTTAGAGGACAGGTAAAATGGCAATGGCAATGCTCATGAATATGAAATTATATTTTTCTTTGTGGAAGATCTGGAAAATGGCCTTGGTTCCTCTTCAAATAGGTCAAACAATGGATCTTTTTAGTGCTGATATATCTTGTGAGCAATGAGAATTACTTCATAGTGTAACTAAGCGTCATTTCACTGTTATAAAATTCATAGATTAAATTTCAGTTTTGATACAAGAAGTGCAAACACTGGATAATAGATACTCTGTGCAGCCTCTCAACATTAAAAATAGTTCTCATATCTTCACTGCTGACCTTGCTGAAGACTGGCTTATCAACAATTTGCAGTGTACTGCTGTTTCTGAATCATACAATAGTTTCTGAAGCAGTCAAGCATACTATACTCTTGTGAAATGTAGCTCTGAGGATATAATTTTTTCACCCAATCAAATATAATTTGATTCAAGGTGGTACAGAAAATGTAGCCTAATGGAAATGCTAGTTCCTAATGAATGCTAGTTCCTTCCTTTCTGGAGAAGACCCATTGGATAAAGATTGTGGTGCTCTCAAGACTAGTTATTCCATTTAAAAAATTTGGCTATTGTGTATTTTAGAATTGCTTAACTTCTACTGTAACTACAAAAACGACTAACCTTCAATTGAGTCGCTGAAGAGTTTGCCCCATTGAGCAAGTTGTGAAGTTCCACCTCCAGCCCATGGAAAGCAAATCAGTCTACAGAGAGCATCTGGCCTTTTTTGTACACAAGCAATCACCTTTTCCATTTCTTGAAAATAAACCAAATCAAAAAACCAAGAAAACAACACATCATTCTAGAACAAGGCTCTTCAGATATAGGAAAATTAGTGTGAATTAAGACTAAATTGAAACACCAGGGTGCAATATTTTCTGTCATCAGAACTGCTTGTGCTACAACAACTACCTGTTAGACATGCGATGATCTTCCTACAACACTGTAAATGAGTTCTGCTTTTATAAATGATGGTAGAATAGTATTGGGCAACACCCTTAGCTAATATTTGCTCAGTCACTGACCACAACAAACATTACAAGCAGTAAAATAAATTGATAAGAGATTTCTTCCATCTGAAGACCTAGAAAATGTAAGGACCACCAAGTTCAGTGTTCTCTCTACCACAGTGGTAAAACAGATGTCTAGGGAACAGTAGCATGTAGTTTCTTTGTCTATATAAAATGTCTGTGAATTACTTTGTCATGTATTTTTCCAGTCTCCCCTTGAACAGTTGGCATCCACTACATCCTCTTGCAATGAGTTGCACAGCTCCACTATCTGATGCATGAAGAATGATGCCCTTTTTTGTTTTTAATCTGACTCATATAAATTCATTTGATGGACACAGGGTAGTACAGCAAAAAAAGTGAATAGTGCACCTCTCAGGGTTTGCCACTGATCATTTCTGAGCTCTGCTGTCATATTGTCTCAGCCCTCAAACATTTATTTTTCCTGAATGAAAAGGCCTCGCTGTGTTAGATATCCTTTAAATCCATCATCACTGCCCATCTCTGGACTTCTTATTTTCTTATATTCTGTTGAGATAGTGGAGTAACCAGAGCCACATTTGACTTTATCACAGCAGCTGTAGTAGTTTTGCTTACTGACTGATAGAAGTAACAGCTGAAGCAAGATTTATAACTACTTCTTCCTTCTTGCTGGGAAGGAAAAATAGCATTGAAGATGCCAAGTGCATTGTCTCTAGCATCAGATACTGCTTTTACTATCTGAAGAAAAAAACAATTCTCAATCATTTTTATTCTTCTTTCCCAGTTTTCTTGTCCTTTATTCTGGCTGATTAGATTTGTGGATATAAGTACTGAAGTGACGAAGTAGCACTGATAGCCTATCAGGCTGTGTTCTGTCAAAAGAACCCCGGAACCATGTGCTTGGTGAAAATAAGTTATTTAGAAATATATGATGAGAGAATTTTTATAAAATGTTTTCTGCAACAATTAGAATAAACTCTCATGTTCTTGTTAAAAAGATTGAAAAAAAATACTGACTAGGGGATAGCAAGCAGCAAAATTCCATTTCCAAAACACTGCAAATCATTAAGGATATTATTTCTTGCCTTGAATATAGCTCCGTATATGCAAGGGCTGATTCACCATAAAATACACCTGTATGCCTACATGCAATCTTTTTTACCTGCACAAAAATTTTGAGAAATGCAACCAGATCAGAATAGGCAGCAATTCAGACCTATTTCAAAACTACACAAACAAGACAAAAGAAAACTGACCCAAATATTGCTGTGGTGGTTGCTTGATTTTCATGTATGTTTGAACTGGAGAGTTTGTGAATATTTGTTACGAATCACTTCAAAGACACAGTAAGAAGAGCAAGACACACACACAAAAAAAAAACCAAACAAAACAACAAA
Source organism: Edolisoma coerulescens (assembly GCA_013397115.1). Taxonomy (NCBI): domain Eukaryota; kingdom Metazoa; phylum Chordata; class Aves; order Passeriformes; family Campephagidae; genus Edolisoma; species Edolisoma coerulescens. Next base: position 2,776,237 of record VWZW01002015.1, read on the forward strand.
CCCAACCAACCAACCACCCAAAAAACCCTAAAAAAACCCCAAACAAAGAAAACCCCAAAAAAGGTCTCAAAAAATCACTGGATATGTGAGCCTAAAGTAGCTGAAGAATACTGGAACCAGTGCTACAGAAGACATAACTCCTCTGGTGGTTTTTTAGCTTAAATACAATTAAGTTCCATTTACACAGTCACTTCTTCCAGAAAAATAAACAAAAAGCTCAGACATTTCTGAAGCCAACATTTTAACTTGACAGTCAAATAGCAAAAGAAAAATCTCTTCTCAAACTATTCCAGAGGTGACACAGAAATTTCAAGCATGATAAAGTACATTTCATCAAAGTCCTTAAATTATTTAAGGATACATTAACAGCTACTGAAATCTTTCCCACTTTAAACTCATACTGGTTTATTCCATCACCATCCAGCTTACTTTAGGTACAAATACCTGAACAGTCAGAAGGACCACTAGTGCCAGGCAATGACAGCCCGAGGGTGGCTCCACTTCTCAGTACTGCACATCAAGAAGCTGCACAGACACCTGCTTTTAAGTCTTTTCTAGGCTTAAGAGGAGGAGTCCCACCACAAAAGCAAACAAACAAAAAAGGCACAAACTGAGGCACGCAGAATTGCAAAAGGGAGACAGAAGCATCATGTGTTAGGCGTGACGCACGGCATTTGGCAGAAATATAAGACAGGCACACTGCACTAATCCCAGTGAATGAACAATCACAGGTTAGCATGCCCATGACAGTACACAAGTTGTAGCAGCTTTCATACATGGAGACACACAACCGCAGTGACAAAAAAGCTGCGTAAATAGAAAAGCCAGCCTTTTGTAAGAACTATGTCCAGAAGTGTAGCACTCACACCTAGGCTGGAGAGTTTTGTAGGGGTCTGGAAATGCTGCTGTAGAAGACCATCACCTGATTTGATTAAACCACTGCATTTGGTTAGTAGACCAGTTGTAATTTCTGCAAACTAAAAGACACAGCAGTGTATGAACTACACACTGTGGTTACATATGATAATTTCATGTTAGCTATCCTTTATGCTCCTGACAATCAGATGAACTATCAGTAACCTAAAAACACCAGTATATTTTGCAACTGCATTTGCAATACTAGGAAGAAGGGCTTTCCCCCCCCCTTTTTCATTTTAGTGTTACTCTACCATGAGTATCTGTAACAATAATAATAAAACAAAAATACTCACAAGCAGTTATAAAAACTAAGGAACCTGAGTGCCAAAAGGGGTTCTGATGCTGAACTTGGGCACATAAGCTGGACTGCTCTGAGGTTTTCACACTATTCTTCCTTCTTATACACTTCTCTTCATCATTTCTAGGAAACTGAAAAATCTGTGGTGTTAGAAAAGCCTGCCTGCTGACCAGCCAGTTGTTAAGCACTGCTCCTTTCCTAAATGAGGTCTGCAGTCTTCTACTCATTTCTGATTTCTGTTTTCCTGGGGAACCCTAAGTCAACCCTCCTGGCTGTGGGCTCTGCAGTGCAGGCTGGTCCGGGGCCCTGCAACTGCCACTTCCAAACAGCAAAAGTGGAAAATCACAGTTCGTTTATGTTGTAATTGTTATGAAGCTCAACAAGGCACACCTATGTTTTGAAGGTGCAGAATTAAAAGCATCTTATATTGGCTAATCCTGACTTGTGCTGTTGTGCCCAATACTGCTTCTCCATATGATGTATCTGCTAGCAGAGGTATTTGTAATGAAGCACCTAATACACTTTATTTACTCCTACCTCAAATTTTGCCAACACTAAAATCTGACACCCAATGTTAGTGTTACAAAAGCCAACTGCTATAAACATCAGGCCCACTAATAATGTTCCTAAAACTAATAAAATACTACTGGAAACAACTATTTGCTAACTAAGGATGAAAATAAAAGAGGTTAAGAATAAGATTTTGAAAGTATAGCATTAATCAAATAGCAGGCTATTTCCTTAAAAATAATGAAATTATAAATTTTATGTGTCATTTTGTTTTGTTTGCCTCCTAATTTTTTTCTTTATTGGTTTTCATATAAAAACCCCAAAATTTTCACAAGTTAAGTAGTTCCAGGAGATGCCACTCTCATTCAAAATTATGCTTGCTCTTCCAGGGCTGAAGGCAAAGAGGCCTTCACAGAACTGATTTGTCACTGCAGCACCAGTATACAGAGTAGACTAGACTGGACTACTTCAGTTTGAGGGGACTTACAGTGGTCACTAGTCCAACTGCCGAGTTATTCAGGGCTGACCAAGTTAAAGCATGTTATTAGGGATTGTCCAAATGCCTCTTAGACACTGACAGGCTGAGGACATCAACCACCTCTCTAGGAAGCCTGTACAACATGAACCTCCCCTGGCACAACTTTGAACCATTCCCCTGTGTCCTGTCCCTGGATACCAGATACCAGAGCTCAGCACCTTCCTCTTCACTTCCCCTCCTCAGGAAGCTGTAGAGAGCACTGAGGCTCCCCAGCTTCCTTTCCTCTAAACTAGACAAGTCCCAGATCCTCAGTCGCTCCTCATAGGACATTGCCTCCAGCACTTTCACCAGCTTTGTTGTCTTCCTCTGGATGCATTCAAGGACTTTCACATCCTTCTTAAATTGTGGGGCCCAAGACTACACACAGAACTACAGCTGAGGCCACATCATCACTGAATACGGTGGGATAACCACCTCTTTTGGCCAGTGCTTGATGCACAAATCCCAGGATGTAGTTTTCCCTCTTGGATGCCTGGGCACATGGCTGATACACACTGAGCCTGCTGGCAGCCAGCATCCCCAGGTACCGTTCTGCAGGACTGATCTCCAGCCACTCGTCTCTCAATTCATAATTGTGCCCAGCTACTGGTACATTCCACTCCTGCATCCAGATCATTGATAAATAATGAACTGAACAAGAACTAGAATTGAACCCTGAGAAATAGCACTGGTGGTTGCCTGCAGCCAGATATATGCAGATATTCAGTACAACCCTTTGAGCTCTGCCCTTCAGCCAGTTCTTCACCCAGTGCACCATGAACCCAATCCTCCCACTGCTGGACAACTTGTTTAAAAGGATGCTACGAGGGACAGTATCAAAAGCCTTATTATAATCCAGAAAAAGGACATCTACTGCCTTGCCTTAATCCACTAGGTAGGCAATCTGCCTGATGACTGCAGTATTTTTTAAATGCCTTTCAACAGTACACAGTATAATCTTCTCCATCATTTTTTTTTTTAAGAACTGATGTTACACTACACCAACAAACAACAAAACACAGGTTTGTAGTTCCCCAGGTCTTTTCACAGGCCCTTTTTGTAGGAAATAACATTGGCTAGGTTCTTGCCAAGCTCCGCAGACTCTCAAGACTTTTAGCAGTCTGTAATGGTTTTAAAGAAAAAAAAAACTCAGTGGGGAAAAGGTTAAGACTGCTTGAGTTACCCTCGACTCTCCTCCTCCAGAACTGTGGAGGAGAAAAACAAAGAAAAACACTAGAGTCACAACTTACTGAAGAGAGTAGCGATAAACATAGCAGTATTTTATTCTTATTCTATACCACCTACTCATATCTGAATTAATACCTTCTTAACTACACACACACATATATATATATGCATACATATAACTATACACCACCCCAGGTATTATTTTGGTAGTCACTGACTATCCCCCAAGATGTGGATTGTATTCATTTAGTCCATGACCGGTGTTTATGGCATAGAGTAGCAGTGTCATTCAACATTCAGTATTATGTAGGCAATCCAGCATTACAGATGACTCTCACCCAGAATCAAATCCCCCTGAAGGTACACATCATGTTTACCCATCTCTCCATTACCCAACAAGTGCACACTGGTCCTTGAGCAAAAACAATTCCACTGATGGGTTTGTCTTCGCCTGAGGCAGGACTAATCCAAACTGTCGTTCCTAACGTATTTCTCATAGGCACCACAGGGACTTAATCTCTGTCTACAGTACACAAGGGTTCTGAATGAGCTGGGCCAGCTTGACTGGTAGAGCCTCTAGTGTTAACAAAACAGGTAGCCTTTGCTAAATGCAGAGCCCAGAGTCCACCCACCACCCATTGTTTTCAATGTGGTTTTTAACAGTCCATTGCACTTTTTGACTTCCCTGGTGGCTGGCGCATGATAGGGAATATGTTACACCCATTCAATACCATGTTCTCTGGCCCAGGTGTTTATGAGGCTGTTTTTGAAATGAGTCCCACTATCTGACTCAGTTCTCTTGGGGGTGCCACGTCTCCACAGGACTTGTTTTCCAAGGCCCAGATGGTATTCCGGGCAGTGGCACGAGGCACAGTGTAGGTCTCCAGCCATCCAGTGATTCCTTCTACCATGGTCAGCATGTAGCGCTTGCCTTGGTGAGTTTGGGGAAGTGTGGTGTAATCAATCTGCTAGGCCTCCCCATACCTGTATTTGGACTACCACCCACCATACCATAGGGGCTTCACCCACTTGGCCTGCTTGATCGCAGCGCACATCTCGCAATCATGGATCACCTGGGAGATACTGTCCATGGTTAAATCCACCCCTCGATCACAAGCCCATCTGTATGTTGCATCTCTTCCCTGATGACCTGAGGCTTTATGGGCCCATCGAGACAGAAATAACTCACCCTTTTGTTGCCAGTCCATATCTACCTGAGATACTTTAATTTTGGTGGCTTGATCTACCTGTCCATTGTTGAGATGCTCCTCATTAGGCCAGCTCTTGGGTACCTGTGCATCTACATGACATATTTTTACAGTCAACTTCTCTTCCCAGGCAGTGATGTCCTGCCACACTTCAGCAGTCCAGATGGGTTTCCCTCTGCACTGCCAATTGGCTTTCTTCCATCGGTTCAGCCACCTCCACAGAGCGTTTGCTACCATCAATTTAGAGGGCAAGCCTTGGCCACTTCTCTCTTTCAGTGATATCTAAAGACAGCTGGACGGCTTTCAGCTCTGCAACCTGACATGATCCACCCTCAGTAGCTTCTGTGACTCCTCATGTGGGACTCCATACGGCTGCTTTCCATTATTCATTTGTCCCTACAATACGGCAGGAGCCATCAGTGAAGACAGCGTCTTGCCTTTCATTTTCTGGTAGCTGGTTATATAGTGGAGCCTCCTCAGCACGTATCACCTTCTCCTCTTCCTCTTCTGATGGTAGTCCAAAATTTTCACCTTTGGGCCAATTCATTATGATCTCCAAGATCCCTGGGCAACTGGGGTTTCCTATCAGAGCTCACTGTGTGATCAGAGTGATCCACTTACTTACTTCACGTAGCATCAGTGGCTTGATGTGTGGAAGGGACTTTCTCTTTAAACATCCAGCCTAGCACTGGCAGTCAAGGTGCCAGAAGAAGCTGTGCTTCGGTGCCAATCACTTCTGAAGTGTCTCAAAGACCCTTAAAAGCTGCTAGGGTCTCTTTTGCCATTGCAGTTAGTTGGCCTCAGATTCTTTTATCCCTGACTCCAGAACCCCAGGGGTCATCCTCAAGTATCCCCAGGTACCTTCTGCCAGAGGCTCCAGGAAGGACCATTCTCCCTGGCTGTGAAGTAGACCATGTTCTTCATGTCCTGTCCTGTCCTGCCAGGCCCAAGGGCTACTGCATGGGCAATCTCCTGTTTAATTTGTTCAAAAGCTCGTTGTTGTCATTGTTGTTCAAGGCCCCACTTAAAACTGTTTTTCTTCAGCATCAAAAGGTAGAGAGGGTTTACAATCTGACTGTACTCTAGAATATGTATCCTGCAAAAGCCCACAGAACCTAGGAAAGCCTCTGTTTCCTTCTTGCTGGTCAGCAGGGAATAGATGCTATTTTGCTAATCACATCCACAGGAATCTGACTACATCCATCTTGCCATTTTAGTCCTAGGAACTGAATTTCCTGGGCAGATGCCTTGACCCTACTTTGTTTTATGCCAAAACCAGCTTTCAGGAGGATATGGATTATCTTTTCTCCTTTCTCAAAAACTTCCCTTGCTGTGTTACCCTGTATGATGATGTCATCGATGTACTGCAGATGTTCCGGAGCCTCATCCTTTTCCAGCGCAGTCCGGATCAGTCCATGGCAGATGGTGGGACTGTGCTTCCACCCCTGGGGCAGCCGGTTCCAGGAGTATTGCACACCCCTCCAGGTGAAGCCAAACTGTGGCCTGCACTCTGCTGCCAAAGGAATGGAGAAAAACACATTTGCAGTGTCAATAGTGGCACCACTTTCTGCTTGGACTCCAGTTTGTACTGAAGTTCCAACATGTTCGGCATGGCAGCACTCAGTGATGGTGCGACTTTGTTCAGGCCGTGATATTCCATTGTCAGTTTCCACTCTCTATTTGACTTCCACACAGGCCATAAGAGGGTATTGAAGGGTGAGCAAGTTGAAGCGATGCTCTGTAGCGAGAATACATCTTTGGTCCAAGCCATAGTAATTTCAGCCACGTCTGTGACATACACTGGACGCAGTCTGGACTTTTAGGGAATTGCTTGTCATCTGAAAAAATTATATCCATCACAGCTACTTCTCTCAGGCACTGAAAATTCTGCTCCATGGTGTTCCACTGGCCTTGCTGTGCATAAAGGTCTTCCCTGCACAAGTATCTTTCCCTCACATTTGACAGGAATCACCTCCAGAGGCTAAGATTTTTTTGCACTTTTCCAAACCTCTGGTCAATAACCACATCCTGGGACAGGGACCCTAGTTACCTGGCTTCACTACCACCTAGGTTTGTGTCTTTGCTGTGACTTCCCAGAGGTGGAGCAGCCAGGTCCATATGGACTCACCTATCTCGCAGGTGAACTCTTTCTGCAGCTCACCCAGGGACAAAGACTGGGTGATTATCTGTCTCTGTCTCTTCTGCTGGTTGTGAGGGTCCTGCCTCGCTTTTGTCACTCACTATGTGAACTGACTGGGTCCTGGATTTCCTCTTCCTAACAGGGGCAACTGCTACTGGCTTGGGCTGTCTTTCTGGTTCAGCTGCAGTCTGTGTGGCCATGGTTCCTGTTGATTTGTTTTCCTTCCCCTCCCCTGGAAGGCATTGTACCATAATGAGCAGTGTTGGTAGGCAGTGGCCAGGGCCCAGCACATTGCAGTAAGCTGCCCCTCTCCAGAACTCCAACAGCATTTCTCCTTCACACATTTAATCATTTTAACAGGGTCCTATAGTTGCTTGGGAGTGAACTTACAACCACTGGAGGAGAGAAATCCTCCAAATGCTTCTCCATGTCCTCCCACATTCCATGCCACTCATGGCTATCCACCCCTGGGGCAGTTCACTGCACAACTTCCCTAGAAACATTTGTCCTATCTCTAAACACGATAGAGACTGCACAGAGGAGACACAGAAGAATTAGCAACAAAATTATGTTATCCTTAACATCCAGAGAGAATTCAACATTCCCAAAAACTATTCTGGCAGACATGAAGGGGGAGAGGGAAGTGAAAGGCTGGGAAAAATCATCTGTCCTGTCCCCTGCCACAGGCTGGGTGCGATGATTAATAAACCCCCAGAAGTAGCAGCCCAGACCAGGACACGCAAACAACAAATACGCATCCCAAATGATTCTTATTGCCTTTGATGTTATAATTTCATAAATAAATGTCACACAGTACCAGAGCAACCCTGATCCTTCTCCCTGCTTTGACAAATATTGTCATGAGGAGCTCATACAGGAATATATATACATGGCCCAAGGTCTATTGGTATTATTAAAGACTGAGACAAATAAAGCATTGAATGCCTCTGCTTTTTCTTCATCTCTGTTAATCAGATGACAGTCTTTAACAAGCATTGGTCCAGTGTTTACTTCAGACCTCCTCTTGTTATCCATGTACTTGAAAATGCCTTTTTTGCTCTCTGAAACAACACCGGTCATTTTCAGCTCTAATTGAGCTTTGGCCTTTCATGTCTTCTCCCTGCTTACACAAACTGCAGCCCTACACTCTCCTGCAAAGCCTGACCTTGCTTCCAGAGATCACGCAATTTCTTTTTGCTCTTGAGCCCTATGAGTTCACCCAAGGTGATCTTCTGCCCCACTTGCTTGACTTACGACATCTTCATTTGGCACTCCCCTCTTAAGACAAAACCAATTATCTCAGACTCTCCTTGCACACCACCCACTCCAGTCACAATCGCAGGGGACCCTGCCACGCTCACTTCAGTATTGCAACATCCTTCTAATACAGCAGAATTAAAAATTGACTTGGATGTGGTATACCAAAGAAATTTTGGATTATTTTTCAAACATGTTTTTGAGACAGGCATTCGGGGCATGAGGAACTTTTTACATTAGCTTTATTCATTGTCATGGCATCACCTTATAGTAGGTGGACAAATATTAATTGAAAAGTACAACTGAAAATACAAGCGACAACAGAACTGCTTTTGCACTGACCAGCTGCTAGGACAAATGGACCAACAGCTCCACCCTGCAGGGAACAGAAAGCCAAAGGTAAAGAAACACCAAGTGCTTGCAGCACAGGGCTCAAGATATTTCCCCAAGGAAAATATATTCTATAGCACACAGTCTAGAAATCCATGGGATGAGTCTTTGTGAATTGGAGGAGTGTGGTATTTGCCAGTAGGGCAGTCCAGGACCAAAGAGGCCTCTCAGCTATCCAGGCACTTGCAAATCCCACATAGTAGACCCATCTCATTTGTGCATACATGACTTAACCCCTTGTCTGCAGATTCTGGAAGCCAGGGAAAAAGCAACCCTATCCCCAGATGGCAAGTAGATCCAAGTCTACTTACAAAATTTAGATTTAAGGTAGTCCATTCACTTCCCACCAATAAGCACAGGAGTGGAATAGTGGGAGTCAAATTATCCACTTCATGGTAGGTACACAGTCTGCTATCAAAGCTGCTGGATTGCTTACAGCTAGGCATGCCTCTGAGACACCTGGCTGGGAACACGGCAACTTTAACAAGGCCGGGCACTGACAACTTGGTTCCTGCAATCCTGTAAGAATAGAGCTGTCAGGCTGTAGCACAGTTAGGCAACGTAATCCTCTACTGACTTTGCCTCCACAAGCAAAACACAGTTCATGTAACTAATGACACACCAACATGTTCCACTGCACTTACTATTGCAACATGTGGACAGCTATGAACCCTCAGGGTGAGAACCTCCTGCACTGCCCTCCAGCAGAGATGCCTCAACCCCAATCTCTTGCAACCTACTGTGGTCACGGTGAGGAAAAGAGCCACTCCCAAGGTGCTTTGCCCCTCTATGGAGATAACCTGTGTCCCATTGGCTGATTGAGTCCCACCCCACCCCCTGTCTTCCCCATAAAAAAGCCCCTGGGCTCACCCTGATTTCAGGGGAGTTTGCCTCTGGCTCCATTCTCAGGGATGGCTGAATAAAGCTACCTATGGAATTCACTACGCAAGGCTCCCTGTCTCTCTGTTCCCGGGTTCTGCCCAGGCGGCATCATACGAGCTAATTTCACAAAGAGCTGGATCACTTAAGAGCTGAAATCACTTTGTAGCTAAAGCAGCTACACTCGCTGAAACCGCCTGTCGCTCGGGAGAAGTTGCAAAGGCCCCTGGAAAAGCCTTTCCCTTGTGGGACGCTTACTCTAGGAAGGTTGCAACTCCGGATTGCCCTGCCCAGGGCACCTCAAAAGCGACAGTGACACAGCTGAAATTTTTTATTTCTGCATCTGTATCAGTACATTACACATTACCGTATCACACACATTTGGTTGCATTTAGTATTCAAGTCATCCTTAAAAAAAGTTAAAAAATATGTTTCCTAGGGTAAGCACTTAGTCCTTCTGGAAAATTACAGGTTTATGAAAAGAGGTGTTCAGTTTGAGAGAAAACACATCTGCTACATGCACTGTAATATTTAGTACAGGTTTTTGAGGATTATGGAAAGTTTTCTTACTCAGCAAAAAGCAGTGGTGCGATCTTCCATTTAAGAGACAGCAAAATGCATAAACCACAGGAAAAAAATCTGTGGGAAGCCGTATCTCAGTAGCTCCTGAGTTCAGGAAAATACTGGTCTTTGCTTCTTGAAAAATAAAGACTAAGGCAATTCTTCATTATACCTAGACACTATAAAATATTGGAAAAAAGTATGGAGCATACTCATCCTATTAGTCATATTTTTCCCAGTAACATATCTCTCATGGCTACACTTTCAGCAGACTATATTTGAAATAGGTTAATGTCATTGCTAACATCTAAAAGCTGCTGTTGAAAAAAATTTATATGTCATTACCAACTGAAATCCTGTCCTCCAGAAAGCTGTTTACCCATCCCTTTACTTAGTCTTGAAAAAAAATCTAGGACATTATTACAGAGGAACTTATTTCTGGAATATGTGCATCTGATAAGTTCAAAGCATCCCTAATGCAAAATTATTGAAATAAATATTAAAGTCACACAATATGCTTTCCCAACATGGACTTTACTACTTCGACCTTCCAGGGTTTTGAAACTGCCAAATATACAGACCATGTGGATGCTTCAAACGCAAACACAACAAGGAGCAGTATAACCTCCCCTCCTTTCCTACTGTTTCTGCTGTCAGCCTAGTTCTGCTGTGGTACAACCACATAACCTTTGATCAGATTTTTGAGGAAATAATTCAGTTGAGAGAAAGAGCTCTAAAGAAGTCCATAGAGTTGAGCTGTGAAAGGTAAGAGGAATAAAACTGGAGATAAAGGCCGCAGAGATGGCACCAGACAAGTAGCTCAACAACCATGAGGAAAGACATCAATGTGGGAAGATAGTTACCATCTCAAGGGAAAAAATGAGTTGGAAGATTTCAACCTCCTGTTTAATATCTTTATTGATAATCTGGATGAGGGGACTGAGTGCACCCTCAGTAAATTCAAAGACAACACCAAGCTGGATGGGAGTGTTGATCTGGTGGAGGTCAGGATGGCTCTACAGAGGGATCTGGACAGGGTGGATCGATGGGCCAAGGCCGCTGGTATGAGATTCAACAAGACCAAGTGCTGAGTCTTGCCCTTGGGTCAAAGCAACCCCATGCAGCACTACAGGCTTCAGGAAGAGCTCATTACATAAAGTGGAGGGAAGGTGGAATGGGGGAATATTTTGAGTGATGGTGTTTGTCTTCCCAAGTAACTGTTACATGTGAGAGAGCTCTACTTTCCTGGGGATGGCTGAACACCTGCCCACAGGAAACAGCGAACGAGTTCCTTGTTTTGATTTGCTTTTCTGTGTGGCTTTTGCTTTCCCTACCCACGAGAAACTTCCACTCATCTGATCCCACTGGTGAGGGAGTGAGTGAGTGGCTACATGGGGCTTGGTTGCTGGCTGGAGTTAAACCATGACAGTAGGTAATGGGAAGCCATTTTGGCAGCAAAGGCAGGTAGTAACAAAGAAGCAAACTGCAGGTGCCACTGCTGCAGATGCAAAGAGGAAAGAAGTCATGGAACATGGTGACATTTTGTTCTGAGTATGGCAGATTATGTCACAGAATTTTTTTTTTATGACTCTGGGTTGAGCCATAGCTCTTCAACACACACTACCCAGGTACACATGCAGGTGTCAGAGACCCCTTCAGTGTGCCAAACTGCAGTACTGGCAGGAGTCTCTGAAAGTGGAGACCTCATTGGCAAGTAGGGCTGGGTGGGCCTCACACCTCCTTCCCAGTACAAGCGGTGCTTCACCATGTGGTGAAATGCTAGTTTGCTCCAGCATGTGAAGACTGCTCCAAATCCCACCCAATTACTCTGGTTACTGCTTACTCCTAGTCCTGTGGAGCTGCAAGTCACACCCCACAAGCATCTCTCTCACACACCATTTTACCAGGTGGCACAGAAACCCACCAGTCTAGCCCAGACCTGCTCCACAGAAATGCCCTTTCAGGTTCCTGAGCTATTGCCCACCCGCAAAGCAGTTGGGCCGCTTACCCTGGGTGAGGAGTCCCCCAGGCCAGCCAGGGCTTGCATCTGGTCTCAGTCCTGCTAAGGACACCACTGGAGTTAAGAGCACAGCCCATGAGGGACAGCAGCTGTGAAGAAGAGTCCCTGCCTCCAGTGCAGCCCCAGCTGTGTTTTCTACCCGTGTCACAGATCCTGAGTTCTAAGGGTCACTGAAGTCCAACTCCTGACCCTGCACAGGACATCCCAAGAATCACAGCACGTGCCTGAGCATCTTCCAAATGCTTCTTGAATTCTGGCAGGCTTGGTGCTGTGACTAGTTTGCTAGGGAACCTGTTCCAGTGCCAAACCATCCTCTGGGAGAACCACCTTTTCCTAATACCCAACCTAAACCTCTCCTGACACAGTCTCAGACCATTCCCTCGTTTCCTGTCACTGTGCACCACACAGAAAAATCAGTGTCTGCCTTTCCTCTTCCCCTCACAAAGAAGTTGTAGACTGCAATGAGGTCTCCCCTCAGTCTCCAAGCTGAAGAGACCAAGTGACCTCAACCGCTCCTAATGGGGCTTCCTCTCTAGGCCCTTCACTATTTTCATAGCTCTCCTTTGGAAGCTCTCTAATAGCTTAAAGTCTTTTTTATATGTGGCACCCAAAACTGCCCCCAGCACTGGAGATGAGGCCGCGCCAGTGCAGAGGGGAGTGGGACAATCCCTCCCTTGCCCGGCTGGCGATGCTGTCCCTGATGTCCCCCCGGACAGGGTTGGCCCTCCTGGCTGCCAGGGCACTGCTGACTCATATTCTACTTTCCATCGACCAGGAACCCCAGGTCGACGGAAATGAGGTCTCCAGCCTTTCATTCCCCAGTCTGTACGTACGTCCTGGGTTGCCCTCCCAGGCGCAGAATCCGGCACTTGCCCTTACTAAACTTCACACAGTTGGTGACTGCCCGGCCCTCCAATTTGTCCAGATCTCTCTGCAGGGCCCGTCCGCCTTCCAGTTGTCCGTCGGTCAACGCCTCCTCCCCATTTCAAACTGTCCTTTTAATGACACCCCGCCGCAGGCCCCCAGAGCGCAGGGGGCGGTGAGGCCGCTCCCCTCCCGCCCCCGCGGCCGCCCCGCCCCGCGCGGTTTCCGGACCCGCTGGGAAGTGGGACAGAGGCGAAGACGGTGGGCAGGGATCTGGGACCGGCGGGGCCGGGGTGAGGGGTGGCCCCTGCCGGCCTAATTCCTCGGGGGTGCGCGGCGGCGGGGTAGACGGGTGGGCTCGGCTCGGCTGGGGTGTCTCCTTACGCCCAGGTTCTGTCCGCCTGGGGCTCTCCGGGGCTTTCCTCGACGCGGGCCCTGAGCCGCTGTAAACACTGCCGTGTGCCGCGGGCCCCGTGCCCGGCCCGGCTCGGCTCCGTCCGGGGAGCGCTGGGGTCGGGGCTTGGGCGGGGCCCTTGGG
>VWZW01002015.1:2789538-2891009 GCA_013397115.1 Edolisoma coerulescens
GAGGAGGGGCCGCCAGCCGGGCTGGGGTGTGATTCCCCCTTCCCTAGATATTCTCTGGTCTCGGGCGGGTGTCCCAGGGCTGACTGGCTTCTCCTTGGGAAAGAAAGCGACAGTCCTCGAGCTGGTTAATCGCGACTTGCCGGAGAAAGCATCAGTAGCCGCCTGGTCACCATTTCCCCCTGTTGTGTGTATGCCTCTCGTGGCTGCAAGCCAACAAGAAACCCTCGGTCCATGCTTTGTCGGGGAATGTTCCCTGATATCTATCTTTTCTCGTGTAAATGGCAGGAGGCCGGAGCGGGGGAGAGAACCGTGTGGGGAGATTCGTCATCGAATGTGGGCTTCGTGAATAGTCTGGTCGTGCTGCTGATCTGCAACATGGAAAAGCAAGTGCTTGAATCCTCAGAGGAGCGAACGTTTCAGTACCAAGATTCTCTGCCTTCCCTGCCAGTACCTCCTCTTGATGAATCTTTGAGTAAATATCTTGATGCAGGTAATGACTTAATGTTGTAATGGTAGCGTGTAATGCGCTGTTGTAACCAGGCTAATCTGAAGATGTTTGAAGAAGTGATTGTAGAGACAGCTTGTATTGTAATTGGGGCGTGTGATACAGACAAGCTTAGAGTGCCAAAGGTCTTTTTCAGGCTCAAAACTGAGCCTGAAATTAAGTGCCCAGCTCAACCTGAGTAAAAGTTTCCATTTTATCCCTAATTACCTTTCTTCAAGGGAATTTGGCATGTGAGAAGGTTAACTTTTTGGTTTGAGAGTGGACGTTTTTTTTCCTTTTTTTTCTTCCTCTCCAAAAAAAAGCTGGTCTGATAAAAGATACTTCACCTACAAATTTTGTTTTGCATAACTGCTTGTTTATAACTGTGTTTGCCCAGGATCTTTTTTTAAAAAACAGTTGTTTAAAACTTTTCTTACTTAATATTGGTGAGAAAGAACATTTATTAATTATACAGTAGTAGGAAAAAGTAGTGGTGAGCATTTTCACATAAGTTAGTTTGGATAATTTTTACCTTGACGTGTTGACTAATCTAAAGAAGATCACAGAAAAGTTTTGAAAACAACATCAGTGCATGTGTGTCTAGCTTTGTTTATAAAGCAGAAATGACTGGTTAGTTCTTTATTATATATTGGGAATGATAAAAATACATTATGAAGTATCTTGAGAATACTTTTCTTCATTTCTTCAATAATTTTCAGAACTCTGAGAAACTGAGTTTTTTCTGAAACATCTGCTTTGTATCTTACCATCTTACAGGCATTACACAAATGCTAACAAAGTAAGACTTGGAGTTCTTTCCTTAGCAGAAACATACTACACCAAATTTTCCCTTTCCCAAAATGGACTTCCTTAAGTGTACTCTGAGTTCCCATTTATTCTGAGTACTGGAAATGGCCTGCTTTGGTGTTCCTTACATCATTGCTTTTTGATGTTCAAGTGGTGGGTTTAGAGCAAAAATGTTGTGGGTATATGTGTGTCTAAAATAATACTTTTCTTTTTCCTGTAAAGCAGAATAACTAAAGTTGTGCTGCAAAAGCAGAACCTGAGATAACAAAATTGCTGTTTAGTTCTGTAAATCCATCTGTCTCTCCAGGTTAATAAATAACTCTCTCATGGACTGAGAAAATCTGACAGTGAATTTGTTAGCTTGTTTTCTGGTTCAGATCCGTTTTCATAAATACCTTATCACATGTCCCTTTCTTCTTCATGCTGAAGTTAGTTACTACTTACTGTTCCATGTACAAAATCATTCTATAATTTTGATCACTGTTGCTCTTGTTTAGTTTCACTGGTGGTGGGAAAATTTGTGCATTTGCCACAGTCTTCCCTTGTACAAATAATTCAAAGTCAGAGTGTGCAGGGCACTGTTCTAGATGTAGCTCTGTGAATTGCTTAAGCTTGTCATTTTAGTCTGTAAATGTGAGTGAAGGAAACGAGGTGCTTCTGAAGAACAATTCAGAACCTCCAAATGATTCTTCATAGAGGCTTTAAATCAGTTCTGGGAAACTGTCTTTCATTGGTTGGAGGAGGACTCCAGGCACTTGAGTCTTAATTAGTCAGGGCGTGGGCTGGTAAAGCACTTGTCTATTTAAAGCCAGCCAACTAGAAAAGCTGAACAAGTATGTGTCAGAATATGCCTTATTTAAGGCTTTACAGTAGCTGCCTCTTTAAGGAGTAACCCTGTTTTGAAAGTAAGCCTTGAGCAGAGAAGGTGGCCATAGCCATGTTATTTAGCCTTCCAGCCCAGAGGTTGGGATTCAGAAACATGGACTCAACATGAAAGTATGAAAACCCAAAGTTTCAGCTTCCCAGAGCTCATTGTGTAGGCATTGAATCACCAGAAACACACCTCACACACAACCCTCCATTCTGTTTCCCACTGACTTCACAATCTAAGTGTAAATATACTAGAAAATACATTATACACCAGGTGAGTATAGGAAAAAAATGAGATGTACCTGTATGGAAAATGACATCAGCAGTGCCTGGTGCTGATCATAGATTTCATGGTAAAAAGTCTTTAAGGAACATTTAGATTAAAATAATGACTAGTTTTGCAGATGTTTATGGAGGACTTTGGCCTATAATGCACGTGATCTGAGAGAAATCCGAGTGGATTAAAACCAGAAAAACTGTCTAGCAGTAACTGCATTTGCTATCAAAGGTGGATATAACACAGAGACAGTGAATGAAAATTGATGGGCAAGTTGCTGGTAGACCATGAATGGACTTGAAAATACAGGCAAGTAGCTTTTAGTTGGTGCAGTAGGGTGGCAGACATGTATGGTTCAATGTGTTAATTTACAAACAAAGTTCCTGTAAATTTAATTGCTTGGTAGATTTCCATAGTATTTCCAGCTACTGATGTAAATATATTTGATTTAATTATCTGTTAGGTATTTCAGGTTTTCAGCAATTACTTTAATCTCCTAGCATCTGTATTTATTTAAAAGTATGTATTTATGTTTTATTAGAACATACTGATTTATTCACAGGTTTTTGACAGGTGTTTAGAAGGTGTTTTCCCTTCAAATACTTGTTTTAGAAAAATTAATTCTCATTCACTCCCTTGCCTGTGGATATCTGAATCTTGGACTAAATCACAGTATACAGTTGTCTTTAAAATAAAAACATTTTCTTTTTACAGTGAAGCCATTTCTAAATCAAGAAGAATATCAAAGAACCGAGGAAATAGTTAAAAATTTTGAAAATGGCATTGGGAAAGAGTTGCATCAGAAATTACTGGAAAGAGCTAAAATGAGAAGGAATTGGGTATGTATTTAGATATGTAAGAAATCATAATTCAATGTGAGAAATTTTAATTCAACTTGTGGAAATTTCGTTATTCATGATATAACTCAAAGAGTCATTTCACTTTTTTAAATCTTAGGATTTTCCTTACATCTGCCACTTGGCCTATGGATATGAACTCATTCACTTATATATGTGTCATTTGTTTTTTTCAAAGCTGAGTGGCTAAGAGAGGTCACTGACTGAAATTTAAAGTTACCTACCAGCTGTCAAATGCTTTGTCTGTCAGTATCTCCTTCTATGCCATCTGTTCCTTCTCTCTCCACCCTGGCAAAAAACCAAAAAACCAAACAAAAAAACCCCAACAAAACCAGCCCTGGAATTTAGAGTTTGGTTTCTCTCTTTTTCTTCCCGGAAGGAAGCTGTGAGGTAGCATTTTAAAGTTGTCTTTCAACAGAGAAGGAGATATAAGGAAGGTCATTACCAAGTGGAATTCATGAGGGCTTTCTAAATTGTAACATGACACACTCCAGAGTGGGGATTTTCATATGGTGGCAGAAAATGTACATTATGAATTAACTGTCTGTCTCAGATCCCTTTTCGCCACAAATCAAGTTTCCTTTTCTTCTTCATGGAGTAATCTGTGATTTTCGCAGCAGCCACAACTGACATCTGCAAGAATTTAAGATGATGAATATAGGGGAAGAAATATTGTAATTTACAGTTTAATATTCTTAAGCAGCATTGAATTTTATTTCAAACTTGAAAATAGAAGAGCTAAATGTGTCATTATCTCCAGCAGTTAGTTTTGAACCACTGTCCTGTCTTGTGTTATATAGGAACTACTATTAGGAGTGTTAAAAAAAAAAAAAGTAAGAAGAGCAGGCAGTTGAACAGTCAGGTGATTATTAAAGAAATAATGAATAACAATAAGTTCTGATGTTAAATATTTTTCATTTCAGCTGGAGGACTGGTGGCTGAATGTGGCTTATCTTGATCTTCGCATCTCAACACAAATACACTGTAATATGGGAGGCCCTGGTCCCTATATTGAGCATTGCTGGCCACCAAAAGAGGGCACTCAGATAGACAGAGCATGTGTAAATATATGGCACACTCTGAAATACTGGGATCTATTACGAGTGTAAGACTTTCAGAAAAAATAATTGATCCTAAATGTTGATGGTTTATGTGTCCCTTAATTGCATATGTATGTTTATGTTCATTAGCATGCATTCTTTGCAGTAATAGAAAGGTCTGTCTTACCTTGATTTAATTCCATCACTGTAATTTTTCTTGCTTAATGTTGCTGTATTTGTTACTACAGAGAGAAGGTTGCCATAGAGAGGTCTGGGAATACTGTTCTGGACATGAACCAATTTCGAATGCTCTTCTGCACTTGCAAAATTCCTGGAGTTACCAGAGACTCGATCGGCACTTATTTTAAAACTGGTAAACAAATGAAAATTGGGGGTTAATACAAGCAAATGATTTTTATTAGTGTGCTGAAGGAGTGGTCAGTTTAACCTTAAAATACTTGCTTTCTTGAGCACTAAATCAGGTACTCGTTGTTAAGTGTTTATATAATGAAGGAAGGAAGGTATCTCATCTACAAATGCCCTTTTTGGTGCAATATTTAGTCCTTACCAAATAAGAGTAAGGGAAAGCTCTGCTTCCAATTGTATGTTACTGGTCTGATGCCTATAATAAGCATGCCAGCATTAAGAATTGATGAAAGACAAATTCTGTGTGTTATAAGTGTGTGTGGATTCAGCAAGGAACGCTCATTTCAGCAGAGGGAGTTCCTGCCTACAAGAGACACAAGTAAATGAAATTTGCTACTAGATAATGATAATGACTTGAAGTTATTTATAACAGTGAACTTTATATGTGACTTCTGTTGGTTTTTAAAATGTCTTTGAGTTTGCAGAATTGAACAAAAAAGGGTCTGGAGGACGTGCTGAGTTTTTCTGTATCTGTCACTTGATCCCCAAGGCTGGATTTTCATTTATTCCTGTTTTTCATTTCAGAGGCTGAAGGTGAATGCCCGTCTCACTTGATAGTCCTGTGTCGAGGTCGAGTGTTTGCATTTGATGCTATGCATGAAGGCAGCATGCTGACTCCTCCAGAGATTTTCAGGTTTTCAGAATGCTTATTTTAAATGACCTGTCCTATTTAAGTTACATACAGAAGAGGCGCTTTTTTCCCATTCCCTTCACCCCAAAGAATTAGGTGTGATAGAGGCTGCAGCTTCTCCTTTAATTGAAGGTTCAGATTTGAGTAAATTCTTGTTCAGTGAATGGCAACTTCTTTCCATGTACTATTGTAATAAGTCTGTAGAGCATCATACAAAAGGGCTGAAAGAAGATACTTCAGCAGGAAACATCATATTTTATGAAGTTTCTTTACGTGGAGTTAGTAGGGTTATAACTATCATCATTCCATCCAGTTACAAATCTCATTGATAATCGTCTCCTTGTTACTTAATCATTATCAAAGTGGAAGCACTCTCATGTGTTGAGCTCTCCTATCACACACACAAGTAGTTTAAGCATAAGTCTCTTGTGACTGATTTGGGATCTATAGGCATCTCCTTACTAAAGAAGGGATGTTAATTTTGCTAGGGAATAACTTAATGCATTTGTCAAAGTGCTGCTTATAGTGCACAACAGAAGACTTGTAATTAAAAGTGGCAAAAAGTGGATGGCCAAATTCCTCAGGCAAGACAAAAAATAATTAGAGAAGCTAAAAATCTCTTTTTAAAAATAGTCTGGTATTTTATTACTTAATATTTTAACACATGCATTTCTAATTTTTGTAGTTGTACCTGTTAAGCCAGTAACAAAGAAGTGAACATTTGGAATCCAGACAAAGCCCCCTAAATTTATTGTCTATAGGAAGGGCAGGTTGGGTCTGGTTTGGTGGGGGTTTTTTGTTTGGCTTTATTTTTATAATCCTATCATGGGTGTCTTACATTTTTGATACTATGTAACTAATGATCAGTAGTGAAATTTAATAGGCAAGAGTGCCAGAAAAAAGAACAAGCCAGATTAAGTGCCTGTAATTTGTGGAGTTTCTTTAACATCAAGAACAGCATGTGAAAAACTGAATTTGCAAACTAAAGATTACCCCTCTGTTAATTGTTCTTCTAAAGGAAAAGGTAGGAAGAGAATTGCTCTTGTGTAATTCAGACTCATCATTCAGGAGGTACTGTAGCTAGTGTTCTGCTTTAAATTTAAAGGGTTTATCTTGAGGGGAAGGTTTGCCCTGTATGTGATTAGTTGCTGTAAAAGCTGTAAAGCTGCAGTACTGCAGATGTCTCCTGCTCTGAGAAGTCTCAACCTGCGCTGTTGAAGTCTTAAATCTAGTTTTAAATTAAGTGTGTAATAATGCTTTAGCACCACGATTGTTCATGTGTGAGTTTGTACTGGGCTCGTAGGTGCTGAGTGACTGAAAACTGAGCAGGTCTTTAATTGTCCTTAGAATCTGGGGGAGCTGATTCATGCTTCCTGAAAATTCACATTGGCTTGTGAATGTTAAACCAAATTCCAGCTTTGCAAAAAAGAGAGGGAGACACAAGATGACTTTTACCTTCTCTCCATCTGTTCTTTGTTAACTTCAGTTTTTGAAATCTTCTTAAAGGCAACTTACATATATACAGAAGAGATGCCATAGTGAACCAGATGGACCAGGACTGGCAGCCCTAACAAGCAATGAAAGGACCAAATGGGCAGAGGTAGGAATACTTCAGCAGCTGGTTCCTGGGAAAAGCATTATGATCACTGGAAAAACATTATTTCACTTAGTTTTGTCTTTTTATGTCTTCTAGCTACGGGAATATTTGATTCATCTTGATCCAAAGAACTTAACTCTTCTGGAAAAAATTCAGAGAAGTTTGTTTGTGGTCTGCCTTGACGACTCTAGCCCCCATGCAACTCCTGAGGACTACACCGAGGTAGCTAAGAATTTTTGATAATTCATATCTGATCATCTTTACATAAAAATTTCCCCTGCATATATATGCAGAAGTAGCACCTCTTGCTCTTTCAGAACAGTAAAAATGAAGCAGATAAATATGGAAAAAATGTGCCTTTTTGATCCATAGGAAAACTTAAATAGTTTTAATCGTTAGGACATTGGAAGTGGGAATGGCTGAAATCTACCTTCTTAACTTTTTAGCCCTGTATGCTTCAGGGTCTTCAAAACAGGCATTAACTTTTTATCCCACTTGTAATTAATAACTTGGCCTTACAATCACATTTCATCTGGAACTGGATGAAAATGTCATTGGTCAGGGAGGTCTTGCCATCTTAATGTAGACTAAGTTTAGCTTACAAAGATTGGCAGTGTTCTTGGTGTTTTTTAGAGTTCACAGTGTGTTTCTTCTGCTTTAGCTTACAAGGCTGGGGCTGGCAGGTGATCCAACTGTGCGCTGGGGAGATAAATCCTACAACAGCATATTCTTTTCCAATGGAACTTGTAGTGCATTCTGTGATGTAAGTTAAAATTTTTTCCGTCTTCTGAGTATTTATTTACTGAATTTCCCCCTTTGGAGTATTATTTTAAGTGCTTAATATGTTACTCTTTAGTATAGCCTTGTTTACCTAGCACCTGGTCTGGTAAATTTCCAAAAGCAGTCTGCTTTCTCACTGTTTAATATTACACCATACTTGAATTAACAACGGGATCTGAAGTCATAATCTTATTTCTGAAAGTATTTAATGAGGAGCTCCAAAGAAAAAAAATACAATGCACAAGAAGGGTTAAAATTAACTCTTTGTTTGATGTATCCATTTGAACAGCTGTGTTTTTTAAACTTACATGATTTTAAAGTCATTATTGCATGGCCAGAAGGGCTTATATTTTTCCTTAAATCTGCCTTTTCATGGCAGTAGTACATTGTGCCTCCCTGTCCAGCTGCAGAGCAGTCAAAATGGTGGGTGGACTTGAAGTAGTTTATATTTATTGTAGAACTATAAAACAAGTCCAACACTGTGCAGTAAATCTGTTGGTCTGCAGGAAAAAGAGTGGAATAGGGAAAAAAACAGAGCAGTTTGATCTTCTTGCTGCTATGCAAAATAATGTAATATCTTCTCTTATCTGATTCTAGCATTCTCCTTTTGATGCCATGGCTTTAATTACCATGTTATCTTATGCTGAAAAGAAGATTATTGAAAATGAGGGAAAATGGAAGGTATCTATCCTTTATAAACTTTCAAGCTTATCAGTTAACGTGTCTTTCTTATGGATAACATTTTCTGGTTTTGTGTCTTTCTTTCTGTCTTCTTCTTCCCAGGGATCAGATAATGTGAGGGATATTCCATGGCCAGAGGAACTTGTATTCACAGTGGATCCAAAAATTATAAACGAAATTGGACATACTAAAGAATTGTATTACAAGAAGGTAAAATTTATTCCTGGATCTCTTAGTTGTTACTGATACTATTTTTTTTCGTTCTATTTACATGTTTTTAGTTGGTCTTTTTTCATGCTGGAGAACAGGAATGAATGTGTTACTGATTAATTGATGAATTTAACACCATGGTTAAATTTGTTACATTGTTGGTTTATGTTGAGTGTGTTTTATTTGCTGCGGACCAAGTTGTGATATTTCTTGACTTCTGTTGGTTTTCCTCCTTTGGTATGACAGGTATCTGACTTGCAGCTGGTGTCTTACGCCTTCACATCCTTTGGCAAAGCATTGATTAGAAAGAGGAAACTGCATCCCGATACATTTGTGCAGCTTGCCCTTCAGCTTGCTTATTACAAATGCCATGGACGGTAAGAAAATACAAGATTCAGGATAAAATACTAGTTTCTTGAGTAAGGGGTGCAACGTTAGTGTGTAATTTGCTGTGGGGATGTAAGAATCAAGGGGTTTTTACAGTAACAGTTGCACAGGGCCATACTTGCTTCAGAAGAATTGTGTTCTTGTGTGCATAGGGATAATACAGATATATATTGTGTAATGGATGGCGGAACACAGTCCATGAAAACTTGAATTTGGGTTGTACAAAGGAAACACTTGGGCAAACACCAAATGCACAGTGGGTCAGGATTCTCTAATCTCAAATAGTTGCTCAAATGCTGAAGAGAGTTTTGTCTGTAGCATGTGGCAGCCATCAGTGAAATGTTTAGTCTTCCAGGCCTGTAAAAGGCCTCACAAACTTCAATGTCTCACTTTCTTTAGCAATACTGGATGTGAAGGTTTGGGCAGAATAATAGAGATAATGACCCTTCAAATGCCTGCCTCTGCATTTTTGGATGTCGCATTTAATTTTGTATTATTGATTAAAAGGTGTCATTCTTCTTGTTAATGGTGTTCCCAAATTTCTGTTTGCTAACTAGAACTCATTATGGCTTGTGTAAGTCCTTACTGACCAGCGGAGTATTGCTTGCTTCAGAAGGAGGAGGGTTTCATCATAGGAATGTGATATTTAGTCACTGGTGAGGTGTGTCTCATCATAATAATGGTTGGTAGATCTTGGTTTGCTGAACATCAGGACAAATAAACTATCTGACTAAAATAGCCTTGGTCTGTTGTAAACATGCAGGCATGTTTCACGTAGGTCGTCTATTAAGTGGTAGACTGTCATAGAGCTGGAGTTGCTCCATGTAAGAGCTGGATGGCTGTCAGTATGCAGCAGAGAAGATTTTGACCTTTTCTCTCTAAATGCTTTGGCACACATTGCTTATTTCAAATGTGTCTCTTAATTTTTGAGGGTTTGGATGGTGTAGGTGGAAGTATGTGCTGAAACTGAAGTGTGTGTGATTTCAGCTATTTTTGCTAGAAGCTGGTGGATCTGTAGTCTACAGAAAATATTCATGGCAATACAGTCTTTTCAAGGTATGATTATAGTACTGGCACTTTCTTTCAGTCATCTGTCCCATAAAAGCACATAGAGTTGCTTTGTGGCTCTTTTTCAGACACATAACTTAAAAAAAATTAATGGGTTTCTTGTACTTGTAACTGAGCTAGATGTGCAAGATCTTTGCAGGACTTTTCTAATCCTTGAGAGAGCAAATAGTTTTGTTAAGTTAATGAGACACTCTTCCCTAATTTTTATTCTTAGTCCGGGCTGCTGTTACGAAACTGCCATGACCAGGCGTTTCTATCATGGCCGCACAGAGACCATAAGACCATGTACTGTGGAAGCAGTGGAATGGTGCAAGTCCATGCTGGATCCTTCTGACGGTGTAAATACAGAAATCCTACTTTAATCATTGAGTGTTCAGAAAGCCTGTCATTTCAACTGCTTCAAACTCGTTTTTCTGTTGTTTCATTGATGGGAGTTGGCACCTTTCCAGTGAGAGAAATTTCAAATGTTGGGTTGCTTGAACTCTGGTTCTGGTCATCGTGACTGAGGTGTGCTGTCATGTGTGGGCTTGTTTGGTTTTCTGTGCTGTTTACCTTTTGGGTTCAAGAATGTACCTGTCTGGAGTTACATTCACACTGATTTATTTCACACCTCAAGAAGTTACTGGGTTGGAACAAAAGTATTCTGCTGTGCAGTTCTGGTGTTTTAATTTTCAAGTGAAATCAGAAAATGTTTATGTAATAGTTGCATCTGAGAGCAAGACTGAAATCAGTTTGTGTCCTAGTGGTAACAGGGATGTATTCCAGGGTTTGTCTCTGAATAGCTGAACCAGAGACCTTTTCTCTTCCCAGCAACTACCCTCTGGTGCTTGGCTGGCAAAGCAGGCCATGCCTTGCTTGCCAAGCAAGTACTGAAGCTCTTTCTGTTGTCCTCACTGCACATTTCTTAGAGCCTTAGCAACTACGCAAGGAGAAGTTTTTTGAGACAAAGGGCAACGTATCTTCAGAAAAATCAGTATTATAAATGCATCTGAAAAACATAGAGGAAGACAACTGTCAGAAAGCATGTGTGATTGATTATTCTAGCCTTGAAGAGTACATTTTCCTGGTCTTCACTGGCTTCTTTTGGCATATAGTGCAGTTTTAAAACTCTGTTTTCTGGCCATCTTCCAAATCTGCTCTCCTATTCCAAGTATGGATTCCTATTACTTCCCTGCTCCTTAGTTACTTTCTAACCAATTATCAGGCTTCTGTGGTTACTACTACTACTACTACTACTAGTGTGTAACTTCCAACACTAACTGTAGCCTTTTTCTCTTTGTAATGTTAAATAGCATCTCCAAGTATCTCCCTATTGCTGTTTTGGGGTTTTTTTAGTACTATTTCCCGGAGCTTAAAAAATCTGTTCTATAGTATTGAAATGAACATGCTTAAAAGTCTGCCTTAATGTAATTTTTAGTACCTCAAAGTCAGATGCTTTGAAAAAAATCCTTTTATCTTAAATTTTCTTTTGCCCCTTGTCAGCTTGGTAGCTTGACTTTTATCCAAATCGAGTGGCTGCTGTCCTTGTTTCACATTCTCTGCTGCAGCCTCTTGTGTGATGAATAAAAGGATAAAAAGGGCTTCTTAAGTAGTCAAAGAGTTATCAAGATGTAAGATCTTGGAAGTCAAGATCTTGAGCATCTAGGACTGTTTCTCAAGACCTCCTTTACAAAAAACATGTTATTTGTATTCTCTCTGACTTTATTATATAAGTTTTAATATAAACTTGAAAAAAACATAATGTTGGGCACAACTGGCAATCAGCAGAGAAAATGTAGGAATGCACCTAGGAGGAGATAGTGTCCTTCTGAATAAATGGTATTGTAGAAGGTTTTTGGGTTTGATCACTCCAGTTCACACTGGTTCCTTTCCATTGTTTCAGGTTATTTGGGAAAGAGCATGAGATTTAGAATATTGTTCAGTTCAAAAGCAATCTGAGTAAGGGAACAGAAATACAGGAAACAAACAAGCACATTCTTCTGAAAAGGAAATTTGGACTTGGGAGAAAGGGTTTGAGAGAGGTTCTGATGTACCTTTCAAGTTCCTCCATTTTCTTCTATCTAAAATTGTTAGAAACTATGAAAGGGAAAAAACCTGCTGACCTGTGAGTGCTGATGTGCTACTCATTTGGATTGGTTTTTCTTTTTCTTTCTTTTTGGCTTTTTTTTTTTTTTTGGTTTTAATCCTGTCTCCCCCCTACTTTACAGACTTATCAACAGCTACAACTGATGCATAAGGCATTTGCAAAGCACAATAAAATGAGGAAAGAATGTGAGAATGGAAAAGGTACTCTGGGATCAAAATTTTGAGGTTTTTTCCTTGTGGGTGAAAAGGGAATATCATTGTATGCTAGTACATTTTCTCTGTCTCTGTATTTTCAAACTGAATAAAAACTACCCCTTAACATTTTATACTTTAATTTTGGGGAGAAGAACTAATACCTAGTCCTTGCACCCATCCCTGTACCCCAAAAATATGTTCACTTGGAATATTAATTCAGTTTTTCTGCCCAGCTAAACATTACTTTGGAATATCTTCCAGTCAAATATGTGCTTGGCTGAAAAGTGAAAAAGATGGTCTTTTAGGGCAGAGGGGAGATTTGGGTGAGATTCTAACCCAGCTATATTAGTGCTGTACACTATGCTATGAATAAGAAAGAGTAGCTGGGAAATAAACCTGATGAACTTCATATTCTCTCCAGCCTGCTTGGTGTGTTACCACAATTCAGGGCAGTCGTGGCCCTGAAAGCCTTTTCGCTGTGTTGACATAATTGCCCATGGGCCACTTCTGCTGTGAGGAACTCTTCCTCTTTGACTGAAATGGGAGTTTTCTTGGGTTTTGTTTTCCACAGGAACTGTGCTGGGTCTCTGTTACTTAAGTCATTTGCTTTTGAGCTCAGTGCTGCAACTTGAAAGTGTTGAAGACTTCTTAGATCAAATATGTGGGAATGTTTTTGGATGCTACAGGATGATGCTGTTGCTTATCTGTCCTTCAGCTGCTAGTTGAGCTCCCAGCTATCCAGACCAGAAGAAGCAGAAAAGCAGCTGCTGTTAATGATTCAGTATTTGCATTTATTTGACAGGCTTTGATCGTCATCTTCTGGGTCTCCTGCTCATAGCACAGGAGCAAGGTCTGCCAGTGCCAGAACTGTATGGGGATAAGGCCTTCACAGCCAGGTAATTCATATTCTTGTCCTGTGGGGAGTTGTATCCCTTGATACCAAGGCCTTTTATCCTGGCCGTATGTGTGCTGATTTCTTGATCTCTATGACAAAATAACTGTTTTGTAAAACTCACTTTGTTTTAAATTATCTTTAAAAGTGCTGCTTTTGTTTTGTGTTGTTTCACAGTGGAGGAGGTGGGAATTTTGTCCTTTCAACTAGTCTGACTGGCTACACTAGGTTTAGTGGATCTGCACTCCCTATGGTACAACATGGCTATGGCTTTTTTTATTCAATTAGAGATGACAGGTAAGGATATAATTTCAATTTGGATATGGCTCTGCATTTGTCACAGAGGGAAAGGCAGCTAACAACTAGAATGAGGAAAGGAAAATACCGAAGAAATATGGCTGAATGTGTCAGAAGAGGTTGAGAAGTGAGGTACGTGAGAATAGAGGCATTGGCATTCTGGGAAAGCATGTGTGGGAGGCAGGACGAGTGGTGGAGGGCAGGTGAACAGCAAGATACTGACAAGAAGCAGAAATAAAAGAGTAGGGAAGGTGAAAGAAGGGAGCAACAAAAAGAGTTAACTTTAAAATAGGCTGTCATTTTAGAGATCATTTGGAACATACAAAAGTGGTTTTTGGCTGAGCTAGAGCAGGTAAGAGGACAGGTGAGCACACTGCCCATCATTCTTGGCAGTGACACACATCTTGACTCAAACCAGACCTGTTTGACAAGGAGAGGCTGAAACACTTGGCTTTACTTCTCCAAAAATCATACAATTTGAAAAGATCCAATTTTGGCTTATTGGTCTTATGGACAAAAATTACTGTTTTTTTATGAAATCTAAAACTACTTTGGTTAGAATGTGTAGACGTAAATTGCTGTTTTAGATGTAATTCGAATGACTTCTTCCTAAAGCTAAGCATGAGTTTGTGTGCCCATTCAAATCAGTTTGAGAATACAAGCCATTAATACTTTGATCTACGACTCTTAAAATAAATAGAGCTAGATCAAGATATACCTTTTAGTAGATAGATAGAAAAGAGTTCCTAAAACCTTAAACTAGTTGCAGAAAAAGAAGAAATATAATTCACAGCATTTTCAAAAATAAGCAGAAAAGTTGTGTCACTGTGTATGTAGTAATGGGTATTTAAATCAAAGTATCTGATTCCAAGATCTGTCAACATTATTGCTTACTGAAGGCACTAAGGATCTGAGTCCTTTTTTAATGTTGAGACTATGTTTATGTGACAATCTATTTCAGAATTTATGTCAATAATTCCACATTTCAGGAAAATTTGTGTGACTTTATCCTAGACCTTGACAATAAGAGTGGTGACTTCACTGTTTTCTATATTGATAGGATCATTACTACCTGTTCTTCCTGGAAATCCTGTCCAGAGACTGATGCAGAAGTGCTGTGCAGAACTCTGTTCCAGTGTTTCCATGACATGCTGCAGTTAACAGTTACAGCTCGGCTGTAAGCCTGATAGTGATGTAAGAGGCTTTGCAAGCTCACAAGTTATATGTAGTACTTAAAAATGAAATGCTACTCAAGAGTACTGTTCTGTTCAAGACATTTAATGATCTATGTGACATGTACCTATTTTTATGAGATTTACTGTGGTAACAGTACCCATTTAAGAATAATATAGCCATTTGCAACAGCAATGCAAGCAGTAGTACCTTACCTGTGTAGAACTATGCAATATTAAAATATGCCACAACAATGCAAACCTATAGGGATGGGATGTTGGAGTGGAGAATTGATGGGAGACTTGTATTTATGACCTTAGTAGTCACGTGTAGCATAGTTTGTAGTCTACTGATAGTGTTTATGCCAGTGGAGCACTTAACTGTGTAATTTAAAGTAACCACAGTATCCCCTTATGTGATTATGCTTCCTATTCATAGTGATTTATGAAACAGAAGGGCTGCCTCCATCAGGTTATGTGGTATTTTGTAAGTTATCTTTCATTTTTTGCTATCAGGATTATACCAAATAAATGTTGCATCCATGAACGGGGATGTTCCCACTACATTTGTAATATGAGAGCACTACAGTTTGAAGTATTTTGAAAAAGAATCACACAATAATAAAGACAGAAAGCAGCATGAGTTTCAAATTTCTGTTTTCATTCTCTAGTGAACTGTGAATACCTGCTGCTTTACACTAATAATGCACAATAAAAGTAAGCACTGAATACAGTTTGATATGGTTCTCAGGATTTTAATACTTGATTCCTCTGAGCAGCTTTGTATTTTCCTGTTATAGAAATAAAATTTTATAAAAATCAACTTTGTATTAATTGATTTACAGCTGGACTGTTTAACATTGTGTAGCAACATTGTGAGAGAAAGATGACCTCGGAGACAGGTGAATTTGAAAGAGATTCTAAAAGTACCCATTGTTTCTTCTCTAGCTTTTAGAGTTTCAGAGAGATCAAATACTATTATTTATTTTATAGAAACAACTCAATTTTCAGCTAACATGGAACAAGTCTCTTTGCCCTCTGGAAGCTCTGTTACATCTTTTTTCTCCACAGTAGCAAGAACACTTCCCCTTTTTATTTCCTCCCTCAATGCTTCACACTCCTCTACAGTCCAGGGTATGTTTCACTGTGTCTTGTTGCCTCAAAAAATGGTCTCCTCCTTTCAGCCTTTGGTTTCCTTGCCTTTACTGAGCTACCTGTATGTCTTGTCTCAATTACATCTGACAGCCATTCAATGTTTTATAGTTTGAGATCTTCCAAAACTCATAGAGAGAAATAATCCATCCCCGTTCTGCAATGCTTATGATAACCCACTTTCTCAGAGTTAAACGACTTTCTGAAATCTCATGGGCAGTGAAGCCTGTGTCTTTATGATGCTGTGATTTCTGTGAGATAGATTAGGATTTTGGATCAAGCTATGCCTGATGATTTTTTTTCTTTATTTTAATAAGTTCTGTCTGATAGTTACAAACTTTCAGCCCTCAACTGGGTTAGTAAATCTGGTTACAATTGTGATAAGGGCAGTTTGCTTTGAACATTCATTCAAAACAGCCTGAAGTCTGATGGTGTGATTTTTGCATTTATTTGCATTTATTTTCCATACGCCTACTCCTGCCTTTCTGAGACTTCCTGGGAACATAGAAATTCTGACAGAAATACAAAACAAAGACAACTTTTTCAGAAAGTGAATCATTGAGAAAATGGCATTCAATCGCCAGCATAAGCAGAACTTGCTGTTCAGCTGAGAAAGTCTGAGCCTTGCCTAGAGAAACTGAAGCCAGAAGTGTAGCCAGGGAGAACAAATTTATATTCTGTGAGTTGTTAGAGCTACTTGTTATGTGCTGTGGATACATGAATTCATGAACGTGGTATTCATTTCCTTCTTGTGTAAAGCATTTAATCTCCAGTACCTTTGCCCTCAAAGCCTCTCCCTGTTTTTGTGCCCTTCTCCATGAGCACAGAGGCTCTGTGCTGCAGAGCTGATCTCAGTGCCTGGAGCTCTCCACCCAGTCCTTTGCTTTCAGTTTGGCAAATCAGTGAGGCTTTTTCAGGACTGCTGTGTACGCTTTAATTTACGCAACTATGAACTTTGTGCTGGTGGAAGAGGGTTGGGTTCTTAAAGCAAATGTACTTCAGTTATTTGTTATTTATATGATGCTTGCAAACTTTGTCCAGATATAAGCTCAATTTTTTTTTTCCTGATTCACAGTAACAACAATGCAAACATTTTCTTTGGCTGCTGAAGCAGTCTGTGTCTGGAAGCAGATATTCGTCAGCAGAAAAAAAAATTATATGGCTATTTCTAGACATAATCCAGTGGAGAACTGCAGTAGAAGTGTGTCTACATCCTGTTCAGAGCATAGTCACAACATATGTGGATATGCTGCTATTACATATATCCAATTACACTGAATTATAGCAGTGAAGTGTAGACAGCACACATTTTAGCAATGAGAGTTTATTTTCCGTTTGCCTTGTGTAAGCTGTCACGAGGGTAATGGAGCTGTCATGGCTGTGGGATACACTGAACAAGCCCACATCATCTGCAAAGGCTTTTGGAACTGCAGGGTAAACATAATGTCCACATTGTCAAAAGCAACCATTGATTTAGAGCTTGCCCGTAAAGAAATAATCTTTCATGGGGTATATTCTCAGCATCTTTTGAAAATCAAAATTTTTCCAAACTCATAAAGGAGAAATTCCACACCCAATGCCATTTAAAACTCCTAAAGGAGAACCACTGGCCATTCCTAAAAATGTAGAGACACATTTTCCTGGCTCATACAGCAGTTTGGCATCTACTCCCTATTCATTTTATACCTTTGAAAATCTTCCTGTTTTGCACAGAAGAAAAATAGTAGAAGTTCTCAAAAATTATTCATTTAGCTAGGTGCCTAATTGTGATTTAAAACTAGAGGAAGCTCATGCATTAATTTTCTTAATGCTCCCAAACTATTAAGAGAATCTACTTTTAGCTAATTAATATCAACAGCAAGTCTTATAATAGCAACACTTGGTTTAGCCTTTGTCAGGAATCTAGCAAACAAAACTCAATATGTAAAGCATCTTAGAAATCAATTTTGTTAAGTATATTCATTAAGCACTAACTTCACTACAGATCATAATTTAGTTTCAAAGTACTCATTTTGTGGGAGAAGAAAATTAAAAATTATCCACTAGATATGTGAATATATCACTAGATATGTCTAGAAAACCAGCCACTATGTGGGACTGAAGCTCAATTATTTCTCACTTTCTGTCATCCATGTCAGATTCGTACTCTGTGGAATCCCACTGCCTTCACAGAAGTTCCCCATAGTGCCTGTACCACTCTGAATTGTTGCTCATGGATTGTACCAGGAGCTACTTGATTCATTAGATAAGTGTATGACCAATTTTGCTGCTCATAAAGAAGGCATGAAATTCCTTTACTCTCTTTTAGCTATGTCATTTCTGCACTGCCTTTCAATGAGAGTAGTTTATTTTTACCTCTGCTGTGTGAAGATGACACTTCTCCATAGGCAGTATTCCAGGAAGAACCTCACTTTAAAAAAAGTAGATTTCTACCTAAAGCTAAAATAGATGCTTGAGACTTGTTTTCCTTCAAGTTTGCTTGAAATACTGAGAGTAGAACATTTTGCTGAATTGCTACAGAAAGACATGTGTTTTAAATATTGGCAGAAACTGATGATCTGCAAAAAATTGTTTTGATTAATATACTCTGCCAAAACCAGATATTCAGGTCATCGCCTAACAGTCATGTAACTCTTCTTACAAATACTCTCCAAGGAAGTTGGCATGAGATGATAATCATCTGTAAACACCATGGCTATGAATAACTTTGAAATATTTCAGTGCATTAGAATGCACTCAACAAAGTTACTAATTTGGCAAAACTTTGTGAATAATTAGAGGCAGTGTTATGAAATTTTTTTCTTGGTTGCCCTATCATGTAAAGAAGAACATGTTTCTTTTTTTAAACACATATATTCTTTTTACAATAAACCTTTCTAACTTCTTATTTTAGTGTGTAATGGAACACTTCTACGCTTGTGAATCATCAGCCCGTATTGTAAATGTAGAAAACAGCTTGGAAGCAAACATGACTCAACCTCCAACTCAGTAAGAGGAAGGAAAAGCCTAGAAGCTCTAAATATGGGAGCTAACCTCTAAAAACTTAACTCTGCCCACGCAGTCAGTAAATCCTTCTTTCCACATTGCTACTTCTACGTAAGAAGTAGAATACATGCTTAGACAATCTACAAAAAAGAAACACAACACACTAAGTACCATAGAATCACAGAATAATTATGGTTGGAAAAGACCTCTAAGATCATTGAGTTCAACCATGTAATCAGCACTGCCATTTTCACCACTAAACCATGCCTTAGTCTCACATCTACATGTTTTTTTGAACACTTTCAGGGTTGGTGGCTCAACCACTACCCTTAGAAGCCTGTTCCAATGCTCAACAACTGTCTCAGTAAAGAAATCTTTCCTAATATCCAATCTAGTGGCCTTCTAGCATGGGGGGACTACATCAGTGGACAAGGGAAGGGCTACAGATGTCATTTATTTGGATTTCTGTACAGCCTTTGACATGCCCCCTCTCCTGAACATTCTTCTCTCTAAATTGGAAAGACATGGATTTGATGAGAGGACAGTTAAGTGGATAAGAAATTGGTTGGATGGACACATCCAAGAGGGCAGGGGTCGAGGGCTCAGGGCTGATGGAAATCAGAGATCAGTGGTGTCCCTCAGGGGTCTGTATTCATAGACAATGAGATCGAGTGCACGCTCAGCAAGTCTTCAGATGACACCAAGCTCAGTGGTGCAGTTGACACACCTGAAGGACAGGATGCCATCCAGAGGGACCTGGACAAGCTCAACAAGTGGCCCATGGGAATCTCATGAGGTTCAACAAGACTAAGTGCAAGGTGCTGCACCTGGGCTGGGGTAACGCCCAGTATCCATCCAGGCTGGGGGATGAAGGGATTCAGAGCAGCCCGGCCGAGGAGGACCTGGGGGTGCTGGGGGATGAGGCTGGGCATGACCCAGCAATGTGCACTCATAGCCCAGAAAGCCAAACGTGTCCTGGGCTGCATCCAAAGCAGTGTGGGCAGTAGGGCAGGGGAGGGGATTCTGTCCCTCTGCCCTAGGCTGGTGAGAGAGATCCCACCTGGAACGCTGCATCCAGCTCTGGGGTGCCCAGCACAGGAAGGGCATGGACCTATTGGAGGGAGTCCAGAGCAGGGCCACCAAGACGATCAGAGGGCTGGAGCACCTCTCCTGTGAGGAAAGGCAGAGAATTGGGTTTGTGCAGCCTGGAAGAGATGGCCCTAGAGGTGACCTAATTGTGGCTTTCCAGCACCCAAAGAAAACCTTCATGAAAGATGGAGAAGGACTTTTCATGAGAGCATGTAGTGACAGGACGAGGGGGAATGGCTTCAAACTGAAAGAAAGTAGGTTTAGGTTAGCTATTAGGAAAATATTCAGTGAGGGTGGTGAGGCACTGGAACAGGTTGCCCAGAGAAGCTGCGGATGCCCCATCCCTGGAAGTATTTAAGACCAGGTTGGATGGGGCTCTGAGCGATTTGGTGAAGTGAAAGGTGTCCCTGCCAATGGCAGAGGGGTTGGATCTTCAAGGTCCCTTCCAACCCAAAGCATTCTATAATTTTATGATTCTGATTCTATACCCCTCCTGCAGCAAGTTGAGGTCATTTCCTCTTGTCCTCTCACTTGTCACCTGGGAGGAAAGGCTGATTCCTACCTCACTAGAAATCCTTTCAGGATTTTCCTTTGAAACAGGTTCCCAGGCTCCTACTTCTCCTCCTGGCTGAGAGGGAAGGAATGAAAATCAGAGCAAGAAATTGCAGGGTATGATCAGCTACACTGTCACATTTTCACACATCTTTGTTACTGATGGTTTCTATACAGTGTTTTTTTATCTTAAGCCCACAGACAACTGCAAGGTGAGAGAAAGAGAGGTAGAAGAGAGGGGATCTGAAAAGGAACAAACTGAAAAAAATGACGAAAAAGAAAAGAGAGTGTTGGGAAAGACTAGGGAACCCAAATGCAGGTTTGGGACAGGCATGAGGGACCCAGTACTTTTAAAATGCTTACTATGCTCTGAATGCTACAAACTCTTTGAGGACACAAATGAGTAACTCATGTTTTCAATTATCAGCTTCATATTTGCTATATCATCATTTTGTCAGAATAATAGAACAAGGTAGACTTGGACTTGTTTCAGGAGTATATTCTTGATCCATCACCAATGTCCCTATTAAGCAACACAGTTTAGTACAACATAAAAACCTAAAAATGCCACAGAACCTACTTTTCCCGTGATTTACAGTTCCTTCTTATCTTTTTTTCCATGTCCAGCAAGCATCTTGAATTGAATCATTCCTGTTACAGCAATAGTTGGCACAACGGCTAAAAGCAGCGGAATCAGCTGCCAGCCACAGATCAACAACAAAACATCCCAGTCCCAAGAACAGCTACATTTTGGGCAATTAGTGCCAATCTGGAACCCGTAGCCTGGAAATGAATGAAACCATTGTAAATTGCTCTGGTTTATTTGAAAACTAGACAGGAAATATTTTTTACCTAGGCAATTGAGATTTATTCACAGAGGCCATGTGAAAGTGCTTAATTTGGTCTAAATATCCTGCAGAATTGGATGCTTTGTCTTTTGTCAGTTGTACAGATGTTTTCCTCAAGCCTTCTGTATCTTATCTCGTATTCCTCCTCTGCTTCCATATATTCACTCAGACTTACAGTCCTTGTTCATAGGTTTTGCCCAAGAAAACACAATGGCATTTCATAAATCTCATACTTTTTTATATGTAGAACCATGGCTTTAAACTTGCCAGATCCCAAAACATGACATTTCCTAACTTGGAGTCTGAGATGACTATTTTTTTTTCTCTGACCTCTTTTATTTTTAAACAGAGGAGAAACAGTACTGCAAAGAGAACAATCCCCATTTTGAGGCATACAATTAAGCATTTTGTTAATATTTTTAATATTTGCAATATTTAGCTTAAAAAGACAATGCTGTCTAGACATCTAAGCAGACTGGATAAATAACTTAAGGTCAACAGGCTCCTTGGATGACTCATTTATATTAGTGATAAATGGATCAAACATTAATATGAACTAGGAGGAAATTATGTATAAAATATATACTTTTTATATATATATTTTTTATATATTTTGTGACACCAAAATAAATATTATTTAATAAATAAAAAATTAATAAATAATTAATTAATACAAAACTTCAGTCTGCACATCACCTAATTAGGTTACATAAGAGAACTTAATCACTTCATTTTACAACAGGATGATACACATAATATGGTTTTCATTGCATGTAATAATAAATGCAATAGATCTAAAAGTTTAATAAAGATACGGAAACACAAAACTCCTTTTTGCAATAGCACAAACACCACCACATTATTTCATATTAAACATACCTTTACAAGAAATTTTTCTTGTTAACTTAACATGTTTTTGACAATCAGATGCTCAATAAATAGTGCCACGGAAGCTGCCAATCAGGGACAACTACCTGGATTTATAACATGCATCTGCAAGGTTACTAAACGATATACTTTCTCCTGTTATAAAACTAGAAATAAATCTTAATTTTCTGTCAGTTACAAGTACTGTGAGAGCTGTAACTCTGCTGTGAAGTGTTTCTGAGTGTTGCTGCAAAATTTCTGTGGTGTCTGAGAACACATATGTGAAATAGTGTGCAGAGCTGGGAGATTTCTCAACACCACCTCTTCCTCATCTGGAAAATACTATTTTTAGGGGGAAAATATCTTGTCAATTATATATTCTTCTTTCTCATTAACAATTTGAATTAATTGGTCAGTGGGACCAGTGACTTTAAATGTCTGAATTAAATGCAAGACATTTGTCTTATTTAAACCCAGTATGCAAAAATAAAATATTCATTCTATCTTTCCTCCAGATTTGCCAAATATAAAACCTAAATGTCACTGCCATGAAATAATCTTAAGTTTTGTATTACTTTGTACATATATAATTTGTTTCAAAGTATGGTATTTTTGTGTAAGAACTGTTTAATAAAGGGGATTGTAAGAGTTTTTATGTTTGTTACCATAGATGTATAAATGCAGAACCTTAGACATCAACAAACATACTACATTTTGATTTCTTGGGGTTTTATTGAGGGTAGGGGATTATTTTTAAGCGCAGTAATGTCCTATATTCTTAAATGTGGTAAGAAAAAAATACGTAAAACAAACAATTTTTATTTGGCTCAAGGCTAACAAAGCCAGATGGCTGCTTTGGTGTTGCATGCTAGGAGAACACAGCCATGTGTTGGTGCTAATCCACAAAACCCTCCCAGGCCCCACCGTTGCACTGCCTGATACTGGAACAGGTTGCCAGGTGGACACTTCACACCAGAGCCAGAAAAGGGAATACAGTGGCATTACTTGAATCCTCAGACCAGGAAGACCACTCTGTTTCCTTTAGGGTCTTTTCAAGCCCTTCCTTCAGGGATCTGTTGAGATTCAGCATGGTCTGAGAGACCTTACTTTCCTCCTGGGCTGGTCAAAGAAGTCTCATGGGACTTAATTTCCAAGGAGGTGACCTATAATCCCTTCCCATATAAACCAGAAAGAAGGGACATCTGGGTCTCTAGGGAAAGGGGTTAACAAGTGAAGCTGATGTGACTCAGGTTGGCTCTGGGAATGTCTCAGGGAGGAAATGACCTTCTCTGGAGGCCAGGAACCTTCACTCAGCTGCATGGGCTCGGTAAGTGGTGGGGTTGTGGAAGTACAAGACTGGCATGGCTGGGATAAACCACTGTCTGTAGTGAGAGAATGACAAGGGAGGGAGGTGTCTGGTCTAGTCTCACATTGCTCTGCTTTCTACTGCTTCAGGGATCACAAGCATGCCTACAACTGGGTCAGGTGAGACTAAAATTTAATAGAAAATCAGAGAAGGATTGAAGTTATGCTGTGGACTGATAATGAGATGCTGAATACCAACATTACCCTAAAGTACGTAAAAAGAATACTTGTTAGAGTATCAACTGGTAAGGGTAGGAATGGCAAAAAAAGAGGGATGAAAATATTTGAATTTGTTTTAGCTGTGCCAAAATATAAACTGGAAACACTGTCAAGCCCTCAGGGCAGGTACAGTGCAGGCTGTGCCTCTCAGGTAGGGTTTAGCAGTTTCCACTGGTATCTCACACGCTCTGCAGCAAAGTAGGGGTGCTGAGCAGCTCAGCACTGCACCAGCTCCAGGAAGCAGCTGATGCCAACCCCCCAAAGGTGGTGATAAGGCTGCTTACACGCACTCTCGGGAGCCTCGCTGTCCTACTCACTGCTTAGCAACTGGAGACAGCCCTGCTGGCATTTCAGGCTGATTCTTTTTAAAAGAGTCAACTTCGTTGCTGACTGTACTTCTACTGACAGCAGAGCCCTGCTCTGAGACCTGATCCCTACTGTGACTGTCTTTGGCTCTGTGCCTGCTACAGGAGAGCAGCCACCAGTTTAGTGAGTGCAGTTAGTCAGATATCCAGGTCCTGTTCTCTTCACTAGTAATTTTTTGTGGGTCCTAGTCTACAGGAGTTAGCTGTCCTTGAAGGCTGATCTGAATTTCAGATTCAGTCATTTAGAGCACAGTCTACTTTCTCTGGTCCTCCATCCAAAGGTGCTTTGATTTTATTAAAACAGCTAAATAAAAAGCACGATTACCTTTCAGCTTTTCTACACTTGACTTACAGTTACATTTAAAAACCATTCAAAATATCTACCTGAGCCTGTTCAGAAGATTTAGCACAGATGGTTTCTAAAGTGAGCTAGAGAAATCAGTGTGGTATCTTTATGGGTAGGATCACAGCATGACTGCTTAATTAAACACAAAGACAATTTCTCTCATGTAAACAAAAAAACATTTCTAAAGCGCCAGAAAACTAAATATATAATGCTTTTACCTGACTCAGAAGTGCTTTAAATACTATAGATCAAAGCCTCATCGTAAGGATTTCTCCAGCTTTGCCTGATGTGAAATCCTGTTTGAGAAAAGAAAAAGGCTTTTTTATTACCTTATCATATTTTTTGTCTTTTTCAGATAAGTAAAGTGACTATGTGCATACAGTTTAAAAATAATATTACCATGTAAAAAAAATTCAAGCTGTAACTGAGGTAATCCAAACTCAGTTTTTAAAACCAAAATTTAGCATCTATAAGATAGAGGAAAAATGATATATTTTTTAAAAAATAAGTGTATGTCATGTAGCAGTCTTCAGGCCCCACCAGACCCTATGCTCGTTTTAGGCACTGTACAAATACCAAGGATTTCCCCCTCTCTCTCTAAGAGCTTACAATCAAAACCTGGAGTGCTGCTGGTTATTTCCTGGAGGAAGCCTCTGGACCCGCGCAGATACTGACTACAACACAACTCAGTGTGCACAAAAATGTGCTGGGAATTTCTCCCTCCTGGGGCAGGGCCATGCAAGGCCAGACCACACAGAGATGAGATGAGATAGATGAGATGAGATGAGATGAGGGAGACAGGCAGACACAATAGGTTTAGAAATATCCATAACAGCTATACCAGCATCTTCTTTTCTTTTCCAAGGGCATCACAGAACTAGGAATTCTGAGGCTGTTTCTGCCTGAAGAGAGGGCAAGGGCTGGATGTCTTCTCAGAAAAGGCACCATTTTGTCAGAGGCATAAGGCAGAGGGAAGCAAGGTATTGTTCAGAACTCCACAGACTGGGCAAGAACAAGTAGCTGAGCAATAAATAAAGCAATCTGCACATGTAAATGAGATGTACGTTAAGTCACTTACCTTTCATAGAACTATCCAGAAATGGAAGTTGAGAATTTAAACCACTTTTTGCATTTGATGGTATTGAACGTTGAGAGAATTGTTTCTTATTGCTGAATATGATCTCTTTCAAGTTTAGGTCCTTAGACAGCTTGATAATTATATCTTGATTTCCAGGAATCTATTTGCTAACACAGGTATTTTAGACAACAGATATCAAAACATTTAGACAAAAATAGTAATTATTCTCTATTCAGGTTGTGTTATTTCAGTTGTATGACTAATTACATGGTTTTGGTTTTGTTCTATAATTAAATGAATTAACTTGCTACTTAGTCTATTCCCATAGTAAAGTAATTTTGTTTCATAATATTACTCAAACTATTTTAAGTATCACAAGAAAAAAATTTAGCTTTAGAGGAAAATGCATTTCCACAGAACTCTTTTAGGATTATGTCAATTTATGAGTCCTTACTCAGACACACAGAATGCCTTCACACATTTTGTTTAAAAGTTACATCCTCTCAAGTGGGATTATATCCTTTTTTATCCCATTAGTTATGTAAAACACAGGCACGTATGAATACAGAGAAACGAGCTTTTAGATCAAGTTTATGATGCTGCTTCCTGAACCTTTTTATGCTTTTCTGAGTGGATGGATTTTTTTGTCCAGTCAGTTATTGATCCCTTCTGTGCTTCCTGTGAGACAGCTGATGCACTGCCTTCTTTCTGTAACTGATCCTCAGTTCCTGATGCCTGAAACAAAACACAGTATGATGCTAAAAAGTTGTTTGCAGCCATCTGGAGGGACCTTGATGGGTTCAAGGTGGGCCCCTGCAAACCTCGTGAAGTTCACCAAGGCCATGCGCAAGGTCCTGCACCTGCCCTGAGGTAATCCAACACGGACAAGGGCTGGGAAGAGAATGGATTGAGAGCAGCCCTGCCAAGAAGGACTTGGAGGTGTTGGTTGATAAAAAGCTTGGTGTGACCCAGCAATGTGTCCTTGCAGCTCAGAAAGCCAAACACACCCTGGGCTACCTCAAAAGCAGCGTGGCCAGCAGGGCAAGGGAGGCGATTCTGCCCCTCTGCTCTGCCCTTGTGAGACCCCACCTGGAGTGCTGCATCCAGCTCTGGGGGCCCAACATAAGGACATGGACCTGTCAGACAAATCCAAAGGAGGCCACAAACATGATCAGAGGGCTGGAACACCTCTCTTATGAGGAAAGACTGAGAAAATTGAGTTTGTTCAGCCTAGAGAAGAGAAGGCTCCAGAAAGACCTTATAGGAGCCTTCCAGCACCTGAAGGGGGCTACAAGAAAGTTGGAGAGGCACTTTTTAACAGGGAGTGTAGTGATGGGATGAGCAGTAACAGTTTTAAAATGAAAGAGAGTAGACTTAGATTAGATATAAGGAAGAAAATGTGTGCAGATGGTGAGGCACTGGAACAGGTTGCCCAGGGAAGTTAAAAATGCTCCATCCCTGGAAGTGTTCAAGGCCAGGCTGGAGGGGGCTTTGGGCAACCTGTTCTAGTGGAAGGTGTCCCTACCCATGACAGGGGGGTTGGAACTAGGTGGTGTTTGAGGTGCCTTCAAACCCAAACCATTCTGTGATTCTATGATCCTGTTTTATCCTGTACTTTCAAATGATGAACAATTCTGAATAAAAACTACAATTCCTGTCAAGCAAAAGAAAGATTGATTAGAGCTGAGTATTTTTGCAAAGCCCAACAAAGTACTGAGTTTCATTACGTCTTCTCTACATTCAGTAAAAACCTTGACATTACACTAACACTCATAGACAGGGTGTGGGTGTGTGTTTTAGCCACACACGTTGTTTTTCATTATTTTATTATGTTAAACTGTTATGAAAATATACAGAACTAAGTTAACTGAAGAGACCTGCCAGAAAGTAATTTTAAAATGCAAAAATTATATTAAAAGCCTTAAATTAAAAGAGAATCAGAAAGTCAATGAGAGGGACTTTCAGTGCAAGGAGGGAGCCAAGAAGAATGGGAAAAAATTTTATAGCTATTTCAAAGTGTAAGCCTGAGAGAAACTGCTTGAAAAGTTCAGGAGACAGCTTGGGAGATAATAAAAGTAGTCAAGATAAACCATGTCTGAATGACAAAACTTCAGGAGTCTGAAGTTGCTGTTGATTTATAAAGGTACTTGCATAAAAGATTTTGAATTTTCACAATGAGGGTGGGAGGCACTGCAGCAGAGGGCTTGAGGAGGATGTGGAGTTTCCATCTTTAGAAGTATTTTAAACCCAACAGGACATCGCCCTGAGCACCCTGCCCTGACCTCAGAGTGCACCCTGCCTTCAGCAGGAGTTGGATGAGATGGTCATCTCCAACCGGAGTGATTTTATAATCCTATGATTTGGAAAAGTAGTCTGAGAAGAAATCAACTCCACAACTTCATTTTTGTCACAATCCTAATTTTTACCTTCACATATACTTTATTTTTAATGTCATACCTGTGAAAAAAAAAATTGCTTAGAATTTCTGTAATTTACATCTTTGAATTAAACTTGTACATTTTACTTAATATGAATTTTTCTTAATCTGAAGTTTAGCACTCTTCAAGGGAGCTTTTTCTCCCTGGAGTTTCTTCACTGAGAAAACACTGCAAAGCTGGAAATACCTTTGGGAGCAATTCAATCCAGTTAGGTCAATGGTACACAATATGATACAAGCTATGAGAAAAGCTACCTGCATATTGACAAGCTTGTAGTAAACTCCATTCAGTTCCATTAATTCATTACGAACTCGTTCTGTGATGACACCATTTTCAAGTGCAGCTATACGATCTGCATTTTGAGCCACTGAGCTATGTGTAGCATCCTTTCTGACCTGGAAACAGTGAAATTGTGGCTCTAGATGAACATTTTCAGGTACACATAACATTTCCTCTCTTCATACTAGAGTTGAACAATACATTTTAAAATTGTGTTCTGGTAAAGATCAAAATGGTCGGCTGAGGAATTTGAACTTCACAGTATTTTTAGGTTTCTTCAAGGTAAACTAAAGCAAAAAAGTAAATTAAATCAGATACTGCAAAATACAGTTTCAATGAAAAGATATGTTAAGGTACTCTGTTTTTTCTTCATGTCCTATTACTTTCTAAACACTAATATCTAAAGATTATAGTTTCGAGACTTCCCCTTCAATATCCTCCACAGTTAGGTACCGAGTTTTCAATGGGAAAAAAACTATTTACCTGCGTTGATTTAACACAGCCTGGTTTTAGCGGGCTAGAGAAAGGGTGCTCGAAACTTCTATGTCCGGCACAGAGCCAATCGCTGAAGGCTCTGACGGTGGGCAGGTTACTAGCCCTATTAGACAAGTTGGTAATGCCTCTGTGATGACATATTTGAGAAAGGAAAAACGGTGGGAAAATCTCTTTTCTTGTCCTGAGGGGTGGTGAGGCGGCCGCTGAGGCCCAGCCCGGCAGGGGCCGCCGGGGGCCGCCCGGCCGGAGCCCTCCCGAGGCCGGGACCGCNGAGGTGTATTGGGGGGTGCAGAGATCCACAGGCAGCCCGTGAAGAAGAGTACTCGCGCTGGAGCGCGTGGGTGCTGAAAAGCTGTAATCTAGTGAGGAACTCGAACAGAGAGAGATGACCCTTGCTTTTAGAGATACAGGAAGAGAGCCTTCGCCCCCAAACTGGAACAGCTCATCCTTAAAAGACTAAACCCCATGAACTAAAATGACCCACGCTGGGCAGTTGTGGGAAGACTGCTTGGCCCGTAGGAGGGACTCACATTGCAGCAGGTTCGGGCGGGACTGCTGCTTGTGGAAGTTAAAACCACGCTAGAGAAGTTCGCAGAGAGCTGTCTTCCGTGGGAAGGATCCCACAGCACAGCAGAAGAAACTCTTCCTTAAGCATACTGAAGAAAGACTTTTAAGAAGTGAAATACTGACCAAAACCCCATGTTTTGTTTCCTTGCACGGTCGGTGGAAAGAGGGAGGGACTGGGAAAGAAAGGTGTTCTGAAGGTTTGCTTTGGTTCTCATTACCCTTTTTACTTTTAATTCTGTTAATAATGAATATTTATACTGTTTAAGTTTCGAACCTGTTTTGCCTTAAAGTGTTTTGGTTTTTTGGGTTCTTTTCCAATAATCCTTAACTCATAAAAATTAAATTTTAATTTCCCCTCCTCTACTCAGCTGTAGCAGTGGAAAATGAGTGAATAGTTTTTCATGGATGCCTAGCTCTTAACCAGCTTCAAACCGCGACACTACCATTAAGTATGTTCATGATAATTCTATTTCAGAACACTTAACAAATATAAAAAAATTTATCACTTAACAATTTTACTTGCCCTAAATGACTCCTTTGAATTAGTTGAAAATACTGATCTAAAATTGTACTTAAAATCATACTTCTATTACTCATATTGTTTTTTTCCATCTTTTAAATTACTCAAAAACAATAAAATATTCTTAGAAGTATGTAGTTTGTCATGAAAAAGACATATTTGCAGGCACATTGTGACAGTGTCTGCTGGGATAACTTTGTATTAATAGCTAATGATCCAAGAAATGACTACAGGCTTTATATAATTCAGTTTAAAAATCTTCACTGAATGTTTTGAACTGCTAGAATATAAGTGGATTAATATGTTTTAAATTAGGAAATAAAGGATAAAATTGCAATGCATGGGATGTTGTCCATGAAATTCTAGATAAACCTGATATCTTTATATTGTAACATCATTTTCAGAATTGGAAATGGCAGCCACTCAAACATCCTGTAAAAAATACGTATGATTTTTCTTGGTAGTCTGAGAGCTTCCCTATGTGTGAGGTGATAGTAAAAAGTTTAAATCACATCAAAATGTAGAAGAAAGTCAAGTTAACGTCCTTCATTATAAAAAGCAGGACGTCCCGTTCACAGAAACAGTAAACAGAGATTCATCAGAGGTTTGGTAAAGCCTGCAGGTCTAGTCTACATTGGATGTCAGCCTTCTGTGGAGCTACATGCTGAGTACAGTGAGGAAGAGAAAAATTAGGCAAGAGGAGGACAAATGAATGCTTGGCAGACAACAGGTTAGCTTTGTCTTGCTCAACATCAGCAGTCAGAGCTAGTCTAGTCTGAGCAAGCCTTTCTGTCATGCTCTGCCAGAAATGTCAACAGGAGGACATATTTCAAAGCTATGTGGGGGAGGTGAGACGCTAAGTAGCTTGTTTAAACAAGTTTTATATTGCAGCACTTGGTTGGGAATCCCACCAAACGTGTCTCTATCAGCAGGTCTCTGCCCTGCTGTCTTTGGGATTTACTTTACAGGTCACGGGTTTGGAGGAGGATCCTTGCGTGTGCCAGTGAGCACAGCTTTACAACACAGTGTGAATTACCAGGAAGTAGAACTGGGCAAAGAGTCAAACTCTTGCTGGAATTAGTGGCAATTAGGTGTCCAAGTAAACATTAGGGATTAAAAGATCTTTGGTGATGAGAAGGCAGGTTAGGTACTTCTCCTGTAACAGTGTAAGTTGAAAAAATGTTCTCTGAACATTTTGTCCACAGGGAAACTATGATCATTGCTGAAACTGTTTATGCAATGGTGAGAATTTGTCTTCATCCAGAGCATAATCATAGATGCATAGTAAGGTAGAGAAACAGGGGGGAAAAAAATAGCAAATATGATTGATTCAGACTGGGGAAGAGGTGGAATTGTTTTGTAAATGGTTCATAGACATGCTTATAGCAGACAGCAAGAAATACAGGGTTGGCAATTGCTTTGAATTGTCTGTGTGGTTTATAAGTTAGGTCTAGACAGCAGTCAAC
The DNA here is from genome assembly GCA_013397115.1 of Edolisoma coerulescens. Classification (NCBI taxonomy): domain Eukaryota; kingdom Metazoa; phylum Chordata; class Aves; order Passeriformes; family Campephagidae; genus Edolisoma; species Edolisoma coerulescens. Next base: position 2,820,926 of record VWZW01002015.1, read on the forward strand.
ATGTAGCAGCTGCTCTAGAAGAAACCCCCAAGCTGTTTTTCAATTACTTTGCTGGGTGTTAATAAGAGCATAGACCACAGGGATCCCCAAAACTGCTTGGGAATATTTAGGTCTCAGCACACATTGAGCTCTCCAGCACTCTAAAGACTAAATTTTGTTTGGGGAGCCTGCTGCTCTTCCGTCCTACCCATAACATCATTAACTGAATTCCATGGACACTGACAAAAGCACTTCAACACTGACCAATACTGACCTGGTCCGGTGCTGCCTTCACTGCTGATTCACTCTCAGTATCCAAAGCTGATGTTGCCTCATCAAGCAGAATTTTAGGATCGTGAACTCTATTAAAATTGGAAAGTATCACAATGATTCCATATCAGAAAGCCAAGGCATATGATGTGTATATCAAAAAGAAAGCAATTCCTGTAGGAATGTTGGCTGAAATAGCCTGTTTGATAGCAATGTGTTTGACATTGTCTGGTTTTTTTGGTATCTGAAAGGAAAAAACTCCCAAAAAAGCCCCAGAAAATACAAGAAGTTACCCTTTCTTTTGTTGTATATATGCATAAATTTCCCATGAAATACATTGAAGATGTATAAAATATTTTTGTAGACAGTAATCCAAGCCCAAGAAAGATCTTGCTAAGAGTAGAAGAGAATGTATTGACTGCCTTTCTACTTGTGATATCCTGAGCAATTTTATCTCACTGTAACTACAGATGAACACACAGAAAAAAGGTCTGCAGCAATGGTTTTTCATTTCATGTGTCTTAGAAATTAAAAAGCATTGAGATGATAATTGCACCAGGGATGGCCTTGAAACTGTCACTCAGCCTCAACTTTCAGTGAAAAAAACCACAAAAGTGCATGCTGCCAAAAGCAGGGTGACAAACGTGAATTGGGGTATCTTACCGCATCTGACCTGAAAGGGAAAATGGAAAGGAAGGAATGTGCTTCTCATGATGATCATGAAATCTTTATTCCAGAGTATTGCATGACCTGGCCAACATAATACTGGTTCAGTATCAAAGATTTTTAGTGATTATTTTCAAATTGTGGATAGAGACACGGGGCTGAAGAGTTACAACAGAGACAGTAAGCTGAGAAATTGCACTTTTATCTTGACAAAATCAGCACAGGAAGCTTGCAAACAAATCCTAAAGAAAATAATAAAATCTGAAATAAGTGGCAATAAATTATGTCATGAGTCAGGGAAGCAAAGAATTAACCCAATTACTTTTCTTTGGTACTGTTTTTTTTCTAGAGAGGCTAGACCCAGTAAAACTAATCCATTGGGACTTCATTAATGCTTAATAATGCCAATTTATCCTAAAGCCATGAGATAAATTATTAAACACTGGTTGTGAAGTAATAAAAGAACAGTAAGGTAAAAAAGAGTTTAAAGGAAGACAGAGGTGTTCAGCATGGAGATGTAATACCCAAGGGAGCTGACAACATTAATTCTTCACTCAATCTTGGGATTTATTGCTCTTACTTAAATTAATGACTTGGGTATGCAAACAATACTCATGATAATGAAATTTTCTGATGGCACAAAACTGCGGGGATCAGTACAGAAAACCAGTGAGAAGACCAGGACAAAAGAATACCAGAATATCTTACAGAATTCGATAAATTATACTGGAGAGTAGTAGTAAGAGAAGCAGATGAACTCCAATTATGTGAAATACAATATGACAAAATGAAAGAAAAATATGATCAGTGAAAACCTGTACTGTATGAGAAAACTAAAATGACTTAATTTGGTTGGCCTCGCAAAAAGTTATTTGAGAGAATCTAAGATTTATTTCTATAAACAGCACAGGAAAGTAAACCCACAGGTGGGAACTACTAAAGCAAAGGCTCAGTGCTGGTCCAGGAACAAATTAATACACAGGAACTGTGCATCTATTTTGTTGGAATACTTCAAACAAGTAGAACACTCTTCCTGAAGCAGTAGAGTTAAAAAGCTCGGGTCCTACATTTGTTTTCTACAGAAACAAGACCTGGTCTCAGTAACAGGGAAGGCTCCCACTTCTGAGCCCTGAGGGAAGACCTCCATCAGGTTTAGTGCACTCATGGCAGGAAGTGGCTGGCAAACAGTGCCTTGAAGATGAGCAGGAAAAGAGATAATGAGAGTTATGGGAGCAGTGAACAGTACTGGGTGACCAAAGAGAGATGTGTTGAACTGGAAGGCTCAGTGAAGGTACCCAAAGATCTTCCTTAGCCACCCAAGCTAGGTAACAGTGGCAGCTGGAGCATAAAGGGATATGCAGGTCAGGGGATGGAACATGTTTTCTGTGGGTGACACAGTTGTTATAGAATTTTGAGTTTCAAAACTTGCTGGGTTTTGTGGTCACGCTGTTTATATTTAGATAAAATATCAAAAAGGTGGCAAGACTGGTATTTCGTAATATAATGCAAATAAATACATGTGCATGACCTTGGTTTGTTAGTGTTATACCTGGGGGGTTTTTGCCACGTGCCTTTCTTTTTGTTTTGCAACTGTCACTGGCTTTATGAGTAAGACCATATTCTCTTTGCGAAAGGGACTGCATCTCTGCATGATTTGTGATGCTTTTTTAAACTACTAAAAAGAAATGAAAAGAAAAAAAAACAACAGCAAAAATATATTAGAAAAATGAAAAATCTCTTTAGCCACTGTTATAAAAAAAGCCAACATATGGAAACTTTGCAGCATTATATCTGAGTCCATGGTGGAGGCACTGCTCTTCTTCAGCTGCACCAGTGGCATCATGCAGCTATTCACACCTTTCTGTGTGTGGACAAGGTCTAAATTCACTAAGAGAGAGATTGTATTTTTAAATCTTACAGACACCAAATGGGACTATAGGAGATATGGCTCACCAGTTTATTGAAAACTCATGTTTGTCTTATTTTTGCACGGAGAGCTGATGAAAATTCCACAACAGGAATGAAGGCCAGAATCACAAGTGTCAATTTCCTGCCTTTTGCAAAACCAACTCTAAATGCAATGAAACAGGTAGAATCACTGCCTGAATTAACATTGCATTTTTTTCCCTATTCCTTCTTTAATCTTGGAGATATGACTAAGAAAACCCAGCTGTGAGAGATCCCTCCCCCAGGGCCTCCCTCAGAACCAGATGCGTGGCAGTGATTTGTGCATTGAACTGTACCTTTTCCTCCTGTGGTCATCAGCCACTGACAGAGGAGGGAAAGCATCAGAGGAAAGGAAGAAGGATGATCAGGAAAGTTGTGTGAGGAAGAAGAGAAACCAGGTTGCAAATCAGACAGGGCTGGTGGCAAAATGGGAACAGGGGAGTGCAATGGGACAATGAGGAGTGAAAGATGGGCGTGGAAGAAGAGTAGGAACATACACAAGCCATCTGGCACAGAGTGGGAGTAGAGTGGGAAAATGCAAGGTGCTCCCTCACTCATAAAATGATGTTAGCTCAAAGATATAATAAAAGTTGGATTCCTACCATTCTGTGAAATATTTATAATAAGATTAACCAAATACTGGAATAATCTTTGGAGAACATTTACTTGAGATGTCTATTACCAGAAGAGAATAGCCATGGCTTGAATGAAAACTTTCCTATTGCCTGGTCATTTCTTCCTTCAACTTTCCCATCAGAGTGTAGGAAAAATTTCTTAGATAAATTCACTGATGTACCAATACAGGAAAATTTGCCAGAGATTTTTACAATAAGGTTTGAACTATGCTATATGTTATCTCTAGAATTAGTCCGATGGATGGCTGTATTTATATCTAGAAAATCGGTGTTGTCTTTTCAGAGTTTGGTAGTGTTGGTTGAGAAGGGATGAAAAGCTTAAAAAATTAAACAAAAAAAATTTCAACAATCAGAATGAGGTTTGGTAACATGAGAGCTCTTAGAAACTTGGAGGAACTCAGTGTTTTGCTTTCATCATGAGTTCTCAGGGTGGCCTTTGAGGGTCTTACAGCAATGCAGTAGTAGGAGGAGGTGGCAGAGGGGAAGGGGAGAGCTGCTCTCAGAAGAGCGGAGAGAAGCAACCATGGCAGTACCTGAGCCTCCACGCTCTCCAGCTGCCTGTGGCTGTCCTGTAATTAACTATCTGCAATTCCTAACAACAAAGGTTTGCAAGTCCCTGGCTTTCACTGACTAAAGTCATGGCTTACTGTCATGAGGTCAAAACAATGTTCTGTTAGAAACCACGGCTTGTTGGTAAGAGTGAAAAAAACAACCCTCTTTCTCCTTTGGCAGACACAACCCAAATCTGATTCTTTGCCTCAGGCTGCCAGCAGAGGTCATAAAGTATTTCTGTACCATTCCTTTTGTCGTGTCATAGTCATCTTTGAAGCATGGGAGACTTCTACATACTCTTTGTACAAAAGTCTGTGAAGTTATGTTCAAGCATTTTTTTATAACTATTTACTTCTTAATACAGCTTGTGATGTATTCAAAGGTATTGAAATTGGACCCACCAGTGCTTCTTCTGCTACTGGACACAACAAAGAGTGGTGTTTGTGCACATACATATTCTCTCACAATGAGAAGTTCATGAGTGTGTTACTGAGAATTATTTTCTTCTTGTGGAGAAATCTCATCCTAGAAACAGAATTTTCTCAGTGTAAAGCAATAAACCATCTCTGTGTTCTCATTGCAGCCAGCTTTACCAATTCGACAGTTAAATTATTTTAAAATTATTATTTTCACTTAGATAATATGAAAGTGCATTGCACATCTATTTTAAAGTCTGTGGTATATTAAATTGAACCAAACATTGAATTTCCTGTCCACAGCTGCAAAATCAAGCAACTATGTAATGCTTTTATCTTCTATTAACAGGAAATACAAAATTCACCTAGAATAAAATACTGATGTTGGTTGTAAGATGCCTGTTGTCTCACAGGTGAGACATTTTATTTTCATTTTATACCCAATTTTGTAAATTTCTATATCTGTTCTGTAAAATTTAGAGGTCACATGAAATTTAGTATAGAATGATAGTGGTGTTGAATATAGTTTCTGTTAAAGAAGCAAGTCGCTCAGAAGAATGGAACTCAAACTCTGTACCTGGAATCGAATTACCCAGACTAAATGAAAACCTCTTTGCTCTTGTAATACTCTGTTATATTTTTAATACATGGGAGGATTCTTCTTTATCCTTCTCCTTTATCTTAATAGATTTTGTGACAAATTAGATTAAATTAGGAAGAAATAAATGAAAGGCCTTTGATTCGAATGCAGAGATAAACATTATCTACCATCATGGACTGCCTCCAGCAGGTCTGCTTGACAAAGTAGGAGCTGGGAAGAGCAGTTAGTGTCTACTGCCTTAGTCTAGGTCGTAGAAATTCTGACTTCAGAAGACATGGCAGCAATGCTCTCAGGACTGTAAATTGATGTGCTAATCCCTTAGGCAGGGAAGAGAATATTGCTGTTTAGGTTAGAAGAATACTGCATATATTGAGTTGAACAAGACAGACATGAAGAAGTAAAAAGTAAAAAAGACAATGCAGATCAGTGTAGCCATTTTCTGAACAAATGAGGCCATCATGTGGCAAATTAAAGACATGGCCATAAGAAGAAAAACTGCTGATATGCAGAATAGAGTAATAAAGAAGAAAATACACACCTTTCATTATGAACTCAAAGGAAACTGGTGTTAAAGATCAAACACAGAAATTACTTTGAGCATTTCAATTTTTCACGAGTACTTCTAGAGAAATTTTGAAAGATATTTTGAAATTTTAGAAATTCTTTTTCAATGAAATATCCTTAGAGGGAAATCGCACATATTTTTTCTACAGCTAAAGTCTCATAGGTAATAGTGGGGAAAAGTGAGGTAGGAGGAATAATATCTTCAGAGGAAAGATTTCAAATGTCTACATATGAGCACTAAGTGAGCAACCAAGCTTCTGATTATTTATCAAGCTCCTCAGGAAATTGCAGGAAACAAAATTATAAACATCTGCAAAACTAGATTGCTGTACGCTTCATTGAATGTACCATTAACAAGCTGAACAGGGAAATATTAGCATCCTGAACTGTAATTCACAACTCTAATATGCATGAGGAGTAGTGTCTAAGCTGTTTTTGATTCAGCAGATATGTAAACAACTCTGATCTTTAATAACTCATCTTCTTTTACAGTGAAGAATAGATAGATACATGTAGATAAATCTTCTGTAGAGCTACACAAAAGAAAATCCTGGGGAAACTTAATTTAGATTGGGAATTCATCTTATGGATGGAGAAATGTATCATAATTCCATAGTGCCTTTTCCTATCCATCCCTTGGAATGTGTGCAAAATTTTTTTTTTTTTTTTGCTTGTTGAACAACATGGAAATGATGTATTGCATTACAACACTATTAAATATATGCATATCAAAGAATGACTGAAGAGTTTCTACAAGCAAGCACATTGATTAATCCAAAATGAAAGCTGTACAAAATGTCATATATGTAAAAGGGAAGGTAACAAGAAGTTAATCTTGGGGAAAGACAAGAGTGCCTAGAACAGAAAAAAAATGTGGTGCCAGTGTTAACCAGAGTTTCATAGCCCCAGCAGTAAAGAGAGTAGATAATGCTGGTCACTGTGCACCTACACTACTTACAAGGGCATGTAGTGAAAGGAGAAGGGGAAATGGCTTCAAATGGAAAGAGAGCAGGCTTAGATTAGGTATTAGGAACAAATTCCTTACTCTGAGTGTGGTGAGGCACTGGAACAGGTTGCCCAAAAAAGTTGTGGGAAGTCCCATCCCTGGAAGTGTTCAAGGCCAGGTTGGATGGGGCTCTGAACAACCTGGTCTAGTGGAAGGTGTCCCTGTCCACAATAGAGGAGTTGGAACTAGCTGTTCTTTAAGGTCCCCTCCAACTCAAGTCATTCTATGATTCTATAGTAGCTTCATTCTTTCTAAGTTCTGCCCTGGCTTTTTTTATATATTGCTGTAATGAAAGCTGTCCTAATTATGGCCATTTGAGATGTAAGTGGGAACCCACAGTTCCTGTGTCATATAGATATGCATTCCTTCTCCCTCAATATTGCTACGTTTTAACATCTTGTTTATAATGAACTGACTTTTTTTCTTGGGTTAATCAAGTTATTCACTTGCCCCTTTTTCATCTGTGATTTGAGAACCAAATCAGGACTAACACAGAAATAAAACTATTCCTGTTTGTTAGATGATATAAGGACCACACTTTTTTGTCTTAGAACAATTTTTTGCTGTGTTGAAAAAAATTCTTAACATGTTTGTCTCCTTTACTAAGCAAAAGAATGATACCATTTCTACTCAGAGATTATATATGTACACACAATACTTACATTTAAGTTATCTAAAACATCAATGACTTTAAATGTCGGGACATTTTAAAACAGCCCCATGCAATTTCTAGTATTTCCATAAAAAATTTCTCTGGCTTGGTGAATGTAAGGCTGCACCCAGTTTTTATGGATCTACTGTTACAAAACATTATGTAATGCAAGATCTAAGATGCTTATTTTAGTAGAGCACTCATTCAAGGTGTGATTCATTTACTCTACACCAAGGCATTGACAATGTAGGTATTTATGATAATCATGCTCACACCCTCTTATGTAGAGATACAATACAAGGTTGTTGCTGATCTGACCTGCTAGTGACAGCAACTCTAGAACAGGATGAACTCTGCCCCAGTCTTCATTGGCCAGACCTTTGATAACCCTGTAGAAGATAGACTTGCTTGGAGAAATGACTTAGGTTTGAATGTTCACTGTGAGTTACGTGCAGTCCTGTCCTAGATTGCTACAGCAACAGTGTTATGATACTGATCTCCCTCTTCAATGGAGTAGACCCAGAATGAAATGTATACAGGAATAAGCATGCAAAGACAAAACGAAATGTACTCACCTTTCAATAGCAGGGACTGCTAAAGATAGTTGTCCTTGTGTGTTCTGCTGTTTTCCTTCCTGTTCTCTACTTTTGATAGCTCTACAGTCCATGAAATCCACAGCAAAGAATTTGAAGTTGCTGCTGGTCCTGTTTCTACTTTCAATTTACTGGATTAAAATAACTAGAATAATGATACCATTCTCTCTTTGAAATACAGAATGAATTTAGGATTAAACTATATTGTTGTAGACAATTTCTCTAGAAGACTGAGTACTTGACAATAACAGTTATTTAGACTGTCCATAGATACATTTACAATGTAGCTTTTTCTGCACAAAAATTGAATTGTTTCACCCTGTATTGAATTGTAATTGAATGTTTTCACCCTGTATTCACAAGCAGTGTATCAAGTTTCTTCTTTCCTCCAAGCTGTCTTCTTTCCTTTCAGTGACCAAATCTACAAGGTAGACTGGATTTTGAGAGAGAGGAGTAGGAGGAAGAGTTATAAAGGTACAATAGACTATACACCTTGAGGAAGAGATTATGTCTATATGTGCTGTGAATGATTACAAGGATTACTCATTAACAAATGTTTAATGGAGATCCTTAGTGTCCTACAGAAATTAATGCTTCCAGGAAGCTTGTTTTTATAGACAAGTACAACAACAAGAAAGAGACAACAGATTCAAAGGATTTACTCATAAGAAAGGAGAACTGGTTCCACTGATGGGCAGTCAGTGTTAGGGAGTAAGACCACTGAGCTCCTCCCAGCCTGTGGAATAGTTCAGGAAGAACTTTGAAGGAATGTCTGAAGAAGAGACTAGTGGAGATCCAGAACTTATGTATAGTCTTCCTTTGGCACATGGTCTATGGTATTGGTGAGAAATACTCCTTCACAAACCCTTGAGGCAAGGGAGAATGATGGAGTTTACTCATGCTCTCACTCTGTGTCAGAAATTATAGAAGGGTCTAGTAGTGAGATACTTGTTGCATAAGGAACAGCAAATTATCCTTGCAGGAGTAAATATGCTGGAGAAAGCTGGGCAATAGTACACTGTGGTGTTTAACACCCAGACAAGAATCTGCAGTAAGAATTACTTTCTAGACCTAAATCCTCTTTTTCTTCTGAGAACTCTATTTTGATTAGCTGTTTCAGCAGCAGGGCTATCAGACTGTTGAACTTAAGTCCTTGCTTTCTGTTTCCCCACAGTCAGTGGCATTTGCTTGCAAAGTGGTTAGCATTGCCAAGGTGGTGTCAATGCTGACATCTCTCTGAAGACTTGTTCCGAAGATAATGGGTCTAGAGGCACAGGAAACGTGTGGGAAAACATTAAATTGCCTCCCCTCAAAACAGTGAGTTCTGCTTGAAACTGCTGCAGGCTCTCAGAAGAACAAGACAGAAGAAAAAAGGCCTATTACTTCAGAATAAGAACACATACATATCATCCTGTGTTTAGTGTGCTTATGGGCAAAGACAAGAGCTGACTACTCCAACAAGGAGGACTTAGAGCTCAGACAAGTGTCTTGTGACATCAGAGGGAACCAGAATGGTCAGAGCCTAACTGAAAAGGCAGAGCTAAGGAGTAAGACCTCTTATGCCCCTTGGAAAGATGTGGTAGAATAATGGTCCTTAAAGCAGAATTGTCCTATTTCAGTCAATCCTTCCTTTGGGTAAAGCATTGCAATTTAAAGGTGTATGAACAGAACATGATGAACACATTTTTGGAGGTGTTTATGTCTGTCCTTTTGGCTTTGTGCCTATAAATTACATGATGACGTATTGCATGGTAACTCAATTGTAGTAGTATGGCTGTTATGGTCATCTGAAAAAAAATTCTGAACAGGATGTAATTGTGAGCAGCCGCATAGCTCTTCAAGCATTTATAGTGGATTTGGAATTATTATACAAACTTTTGCATAAGTCTCAGCAAATACTTCTTTAAAAATGTAGAAGAAAAGAATGGGAAAAAATAGATTGTTTCAGAAAGTTTCTATATTTGACATGAATTTTTGAAATGTATTTTAAACTATATGGCCAAAATTTTAAAAATTGGTTTTCAGATGTTTGTGGTAAAATATTTACAGTGCTATCTTGATTTTCCTGATGAGCTAAATTGGTCTGGTAAATCAAGCGTCTTTGAAATGAGTTGGGGAAATAATCCAATCATTACTAATCCAATAATTAGAAACTGTATCATCAACAATTAAAAACTATAGTTTAAAAACAAAATACTAACATCCAGAATTAAAAAAAAAATCAGTTTAAGTATTTCCGTACTTAACTCTTCAGACTATAATGTTGAAGAGTATCTACTGCATTCTTACAGTTGCAAGTATAGCTTATTATGCAGAGTAATATACTTATTGATGGACAAAAACCTTATTGTATCAAGCAACGCATAAATAGGAAACAAACAAATTTTCCAGTCAAATTGGTTTTCCATCTAAGACAGAAACAAAAGAAAATAGGTATGTGATTTAAGAGAAATACAATGAGACTGCATCCATCAACATTCTGTAGAGTGTTATTAGTCCATGGTTGAGCCTAATTGATGAGCCTATCTGCCTAGAGACTGGCTCTGTGTATATAAATATCTAGGTGTAGGTAAGACAGACAATATGTATAAATCTCAGGGAATCAGAAATTGCTATGATGGGAGTGTGGACGATTGGTTAATCAAGACGGTTTTAAACTTAAAACCAAAACTTTACTGCATAAATATTCACTAACAAAATACATTTTTAATGTTTAGTTACTAATAATTATTAAACAATATTACTCTGTATTCAAAGCAGTTAGCCCTTAACAGCCATCCTATATTAGCAAATAATATACAATATCCCAGAGCCGATGCCAAGAATTCAACATCAATGGTTACAGTTCTTCAGAGCCTCAGTCACGGCAGTGATCGGGTTCAAGAGCTCTTCAACCAAGGATGCTAACACTGAAAAGGATGCCTTCCTTCCCCCTCCTCCAAGTCCAAATCCAGGATTTTCACCTTGTATAAAATATTGCAGTCTTAGAGAGTTCTTAGTTCTTGACCTCTGACCCCTAGGGTGTTGAGAGACTTGCAGATAGTACTTTCCCAGGTTGCAGCAGGTGCCTTGTCTTGCCCATCAGTTGTAGTCTTGGGGTTTTTTTCTTCTCTGCTGTTTCCTTTCTGTGTCATTTCAAGCAGTCTTCTTCCATCTCTTAAGGTTGCAACTCTTCAATGATCAGTAACCATCAGTAAGGTACTCACAGTTCCGGGACCTTTGTTTTCAGCCTGTGCCCGTATTTTCAAGGCCTTTGCTGACATAGCAGGCTGAAACTCCATATCATAATAAGAGACATCTGGCATCAAGCTTCAGCTGACTGCAAGTTCTCATAACAATTGGTAACAAGCCTAATAGGCCAGGACTGACTGTGTCTTACACAGGCACAGTGAGGATAAGGCTTGAGGTTTATTTCTGACAAGAGCAAAACTATTTTTACTGAGCATGAAAATATTTCCAAATTGCTTACCAGATACACCTGATTAGTGTGATTTTTGAAAGAGTTCAAAGCAAGCTAATATTAATTACATTTGGCTTAGCATGCTTCTACTTTCATGAGTGCAATGGGCATGTGCTTTGGCCACATAGAAAAGAGGTTTGAATAATGATAACTAGTAGTGAGAAACTGATACACATTTACATAGTATTTCTTGTGTTTGTATGACTTATGAAAGGAAGAAAACCAAAAGTATCAAGACTGACTGTTGATATTGAAATAATTACAATGACAAAAGTAGCCACAGTGACAATTCAGAGATAAGTACTGCCTTTAATTGAGATGTTGCATTACCCACTTTGAATATTGACCAGGGAATAGTAGATGCCTTTTTCAGCCAGAAGCTGCTGATGGGTGCCCTGCTCTACGATCTTGCCATTCTGCACCACGGCAATCTTGTCAGCGTTTTGGATGGTGGAGAGGCGGTGAGCTATCACGATGCACGTATGACCTTCTCGAGCTTTATCCAGCGCTTCCTGGACAATCTGCACAATGAACAAACCAAAAGGTGAACTATTCTGGCAGCTCTAGTGAGACACAGCTCAAGTGCCATCTGTAAACTGTAATATGACAGTGAGGGAAAGGGACTTTCTGTTGCTAAGCTTCTTGATTTAGAATTAGCCTGTGTTGGCAAAGAGTCCAAACTGTTAGAGTGGATAATGCTGTGATAGTTAAGAGAATTAGAAGGAACCAGGCTCATTACTGAGACGCATGGCAGGAAAACAAGAGAAAATGGTCTTAAATTGTAACAGGAGATGTTCTGACTGGATATTAAAAAAGGATTCACTGCAAGGTTAATTAAGCATTGAAACAGGGACAAAAACATCTCTACTGAATCCCCTCGAGATTTTCCAGTACCCCACCAGAAACAGCATAAAGCAATCTAAATTTGAGTTCAGTATTGGCCTTTGTGTGAGGAGGAGGTTTAATTGGGGACCTCCACAGCTTCCTTTCATGACTGATTAATTATATATGGAAGTTAAATCGATATTTCTTGGGTCAGCTTCTATCATACTAGTTCTCATGATTTCACAGGGAGTCTCAGGAATCACATTTTACTTAAAGCTAGCACTGGCAGAAAAATACTAAAAAGAATCTCTGCTATCTTGTATTTATTCCTTATGTTTATTAATGCAGAATAAAATAAGAGATTAAATTTCAATACCTAACTGGCACATAATCAAGAAAACGATAAATCATGGGATTATTTAATGGCATTTTCCCCTTAAACCTCATTTTTTCATGCCTATAAATAGATCAAAACTTAGTAGAAAGATTTTAACTTTCCAGGTTATAATATATAAGATATTTGCCTCATTAATAGCCAATATTTTTGTAGACTCCCTGTTAATTTTCTATAGCTAGATTGTACTTCTGTTGTACCAAGATTACAGCTTTGGGCTTAAAAAAGAAGTAAATGTTTTAGCAATTTTCACTTGAACTTTTCATTTTAGCCATGAACATGTAACAAGGACCAGAGAGCAATAGGAGAAGGAAGAAAACTTATGAAAGCCAGATTTCACAGTCTCACAGAAAGAGAAAAAAGCTCTCTGGCAGCACCCTCAATCTTTTTGTCTTCTGCAGTTTGTGTGTCCTGATTCAATTTTGATAGCACTTTCTCAGTTGAAGCCTGAAGACTTCTAGGCTAAGGAATGCATTCTTCATAACAACTTCAATCTGCCTACTGCCATACAGATGTAAAAAATATTTTTTTTTTCCCAAGGAGGGGTAAGACATTTATATTTGTCTATTATTAGCCTAAATATGTAATTTGCATAAGACACCCTATTTCCAGCTTTTGGCTTTAAACCGTGGGAGTAAAAACAGTAATCATAATGCAAAAAAAAAAAAAAAAAAAAAAATTAGATTCCAGATTCCTGGCTCAGATTTAAGTTACCTTTTCACTTTCTGTGTCTAAGGCAGAAGTAGCTTCATCCAGTAGCAGAATGCGGGGCTTACGTACAAGAGCTCGGGCAATAGCAATACGTTGTTTCTGGCCACCAGAAAGCTGGGTTCCCTTGTCTCCTACACGGGTATTGTATTTCTGGAAACAAAATATTAATTTCAGGCTATGAACAAAAATCAGTTCTGACATATATTGAAGCATATAAACTCTGACACCATCCATCCATAATCTGCATATTCCATGCCAGTAGCTGTCTGAAAATAACCAGCCAGAATTTCTATCTGCCACAGATCTATAGATCTTTTACTAGTAGACTTCTTAATAACATCAAGCATTTCATAAATTCAAAGCAATGAGCCCCTCTAAGGTTGAAATAGCAATGTTATTCTCAATCAGAAGACACAACACCAAAGGTCAGTGAAAGTCTGTGACAATACTGGGGTTCAAACTCTGACAAATCATGCAAAGTGAGATAAGAATTTAGGGGAAATGTGATTAAATTTTTAGCCTTTCTGAATAGTTGTAATTACATCTTCCTGGTCACTGCATGGGACAAGATTTTGTGCATGGCAGACCCTTCATCTTACCCAAGATGCTCAGTCTTATGTTATTATATGTTTGGCATACACATATATATAGGTGAAAAAATTCTTAGTAATTTTCAGACCATACGAATACTAGAAATTTAAATTCTGGCCAGGTGTAACTGGAAGAAAAGTGTAAACTTATCAGTCTAGCACAATCTTTTACATATGCTTGAGATAGAAAGGAGCTTAAAAAGAAATGTTCAACTTTAAAAACCCCACCCTTACTACCAGCTCCCAGTTAGTTATAACTGCGTGTTTTCTTCCCTGAGATCTTAAATGTTCTGCTCTCCACCTGACAACGGAACCTCCCAGAGTGAAAATAAGTATGCTAAACACAAGTAAGTAAGGAAAATATTTAAAAAATAGTTTCAGGTCTATTTTCATCTCAGAGAATTATTGTACCCCAGGTCCTTATAAGCAGACACAATTTTTCCCTACCACTTTAGGTCACGTCCAGTTCTGAGAAGGAGAGAAAGGGAATAACTTACATCTGGCAGCGAGTCAATGAAGGAATGAATATTGGCTTCTTTTGCTGCACTAACAATTTCCTCAAAGGACACCTGTCGACTGTTATCTCCATAGGCGATGTTTTCAGCAATAGTGAAGTCAAACAGCATTGGTTCTTGTGAGACGATACCAATCTGAGCTCTCAACCACTGGATGTTCAGTGCCTTTGCATTTTTGCCATCAAAAAGCTGAGAAAGCAAACATTTTAAATTTTAGTCACATGGCTATATATATGAATTTGAGACTTACTCACAACAGAAGTTGTGCAATTGCAGCTCTTTCCTTAGCTCTTTCTTATCAATTGAAAGCCCACATAATCCCTTCCCCTCCTTCTCATCTATGTTCCAAAATTTTCTAATTCGTAAAACTGAGAACAGTCCCTTACGCTGCCTCAGTCCTTTTCTTTACTTCAATATTTAATTAGGATTTTGAAGACAGTGGAAGATAGGATATGCTGAGGCAACTTCAAAGAACTTTGGGTAAAGTTCTTTCAACTTTTCTTCAGCAGGAAAATTTTCCTCTATTTTGCATCTATAAAGAAGAAATTTACTTCTGCATTTCTTAAGATGTCATTTGCAGCCAGTTTTCTTTATTGGCAACTCTCTCAAACTTCTGCTAAATTTGCCTACTGAATTGCTATCATTAGATAAATGAAAACAGAATTTTTAATTATTTCTTTTATGTATCAGTTTCATGATTACACAAGTCATCTTAACTTGGACACAAATATACCAGGACATTGAAAGGGCTATTACATCTCCACTAGAGTGACCCAGTGCAGCGCTCAGGCTCTGTGTTGGGTGACATAATCAGCTGTCTAGTTGAAAAATTTTCTCCTTCATAGCATGGCTATTGGAGGAGATTGATCTAACTCCACAGTCTGTGCTAGAACACTCAATTTTCAGCCAATATAACTTTTTCTTCAAAGGAAAAGGTGTTATAATGAACCTGATTCAAAATCCACTGAAATGAGGGAACTTTTGTGAACAGCTATTCTGACAGTTACTGCTTTAAGCTAAACCCCTTTCACTCAGTTCACAGAGCAACTCAGCTTGGGAATTAGTCCAACACTTTTGTGGTTTCTATGCTACAGTTCTGTGCTTTACCCTTCAGTAAACTGTTGTTGGTTATTTATGGACACAAGGTCGAAAACGTTGGTAAGGAAGTAACACTTTGTTAAACACACTTTTGTGGCACCTATGCTGCTTCTTTACACCCATCATTTTGCTACACTGGACCTTTTTGGGCACTTTTAACTTCAAAAAAATCTTTTCCATTGCATCTAGGCCTTATTTAAGTATTGCTTTATCTTTTGTATCTCTGCAGAGACAAGTTCTATAATCCTTCTTATTCCCACCTCATTCAGGCCAAAATGTATGTTCTTTTTCAGACAAAACCTCTGAGCACATTTACATCAAAGAGCAAAAGCAATTAACAGTACCATTTATAAAGTTGCTGAATAAGTAGTATAGGAAGCCCTACATATATTTTAAACCAAAATTACTGAAAGTATTTACAATCTATCACTTGATAAGCAGGCTTACTCATAAAGATGTTTCTAACAAGTAAAAATTATGAAAAGAATTACTTTTGTCAATGTTCACTGGTTTTTTTTGAAAGAACATAGATGGCAAATTCTATTACTAGATTATACAGAAGTAGATACATGTATTTATCAGCTTTTAAACTGTTCTTATTATAAAAACCTCAGGAAATTTGCCCTGAATTCAAAGCCATCATTAGACTGTCGATCAGGCATATTTAATCACACAGATCTTCGTTAATTCATTGTAATGTGGTAAACTGGGACTTGCATACATCCCATTTAATTAAGGAGACCCAATGAGTCACTGCTGATCTTTAACTTTAAAAATACTTAAAAAATAAAAGTAGAAATATCTATGGTACTTATCACATCACATCAAACCAGTTAAGAAAACCCTCACTTAACCTGTTGACATGTTCTTGCAAAAATACTTACCATTTCTCCATCAAGTGGGTCGTAAAATCTCTCGAGCAGCTGAACAACGGTGCTCTTTCCACAGCCACTGCTACCAACAAGAGCCAGAGTTTGTCCCTTTTCTACTTTTAGATTCAAACCTTGAAGGATTTTGACCTCTGGTCGGTTTGGGTAGTTAAATGCCACATCTTTGATTGTTATGTTTCCCTCAAAGGTTTCCTACAATTAAAATAGTATTACTTTTGCTTCTCTAAGACAATTTTACAGATGATTAAAATAGAATTGCAGAAGTATCCCCACCCCCCCAGAAATCAATAGAGATTTTCAAAACAAATACCCTTTTGGCTCTATGTGCAAAAGCTGGACTCACAATAGAGAACTTAGTCCATGTTGTGTTCAGATAGTGTCAAGAATGCATTATGATAAGGGTGTAATCAGAAGGAGAGGATTAATCAGTTTGAAGAAAGTGAGGAAAGTACTGTCCATATTACCAATAAATAATATCACCCATCACACATGGCTTACTTACAGGCTTGTCTCCTTCCTCACTGTAACTATCTATTGCGGGCACTCTTTCAAACAGCAGAAACAGGTGGGCTGCTGATATCTTGGCTTTGGCATAGTCTGGAGCAAAAGAACTGGTTTGTCCTAGTGCCATTGCACCAAATACAATAGCTGAAAACACTCTATAAAAGAAATCAGGAAAAAAAATCAGCAGACAATGAAGAAAAGGACAGTGGAAATGTGGCTGCAGTCAACTTTTTCTTTTACTCGGAGAAAAAGAGGGCTAAATTTAGAAAGAATAAAGTAGTAATCAACTATTATTGCTTTAATTATTAATTTAGCTCCAGAAATTTCTTTTTACCCTCTTTTAATGATATGAGATAAACATGCCTGCATTCCAAATTCAGTGTTTTCATTTCTTATTAGCAGTAATTTCTTTAGTTATTAATTCTGGTTAGTATATTAAGTCTCAGCTGGGGCTATGAGGAAAGGGGTCAATGGATGGCAAAATTGTTACTCTAATCCTGTTCTAAACTGTGGTTTCCTCTCTATGGTTCAATGGCCTTTAGGAATTAATGATCAATTATTAAGGCATTAATGAAAATAAGAAATCAAGCCTGTAACAAGGTGACACTAAAGATTTAATTTTCTACCACATCTCTGCTGGAAAAAAATTGCAGGGTTTACCAATAAAGGTTGAAAACTATGCTGTTATTGGTTTATGGTGATTTTTATGTCATTTTATGGAATTTTACGTAATTTTTACAGGCTATATTAGAATAGTTTAAGAACCTGTTGTCTTCAGCTATTACTTACTGCCACACACCATAGAAACAAAATCATCACCAAGAAATGGTATTTGACATATGACACCTCTTAGCCTGTTCTTAGGCAAAGTAAAATAGATTCATTTTAGTAATTTTGTCTTTTCAGAGCTACATAAAGTGATCAGTTTTATTCTGCATTTGAACAGCCTAAAAGGGCTCACAGTTTTTGGTCAGACCCTCCCTTTCAATTCTAACTGGAAATTCACTCAGCTGAATAGAGATGTTCAGCTAGCAGATGGGATGCAGACACTTTCCAACATCTTCTGGTCAAAATCAGCTGTGTTAACTATCTTTAATTAGGTTGACAACAAAAAATCGGTATGGTTGACCTTCTTGGGTATTCAGGTCACTGATATCACTGGTAGGATCTCAGTCTTTCATACTTGTTTCCATAGCCCTGTATTGAGCTATTACCTCTTAAATTATAAATTATTTTTCTGGACAGACAGAAAAAAGATTGCAGAAGAGATACTTACAAAAATACATTTTTATACTCCATGTGTCCATTTGCCACTAGATAGGCAGCAAACCGGAAACAGCCGGCATAGGTAAAGAACATCATTGCTTGTGAAAGGGCAAAACAAAAGCCAAATATATGTGCCTTCTTCACAGAATTTCTGTATAGAAAGAATGCATATTTTCATCAAAGTGTGCAGTCATGCTGAAGTCCAAGTATGCAAACAACAATTGACTTCAATTGGTACTGTTATGAATGGGAAGTGTGCACACACTGAAACATTAACTAAAAACACGTCTTCTCACTCATAGGGCAGTAAGTTCTTATTTATACTAGAACAACAGAAAGATGAAACTCTTGGAGCAATGGCATCGATGTCAACCCTGAGAATGGTTAGGAATTGTTCTGCAAATTGTGAGATATGAATGCAAAACCCAGCAGCCTGAGAAAAAAAGCTAAGCAATATCTTTTATCTCCTGCACTGTGCTCTAACCACTCAATTATTATGGTAGATATGTTAGTGGCACCCCTGCTTCTTTCCCATTATATCTGTGTACATATACTTTCATTTCCTTTACTTTTCTCACATACGTCTGAAAATGAAACATTCCATTCTGCAACAAATAAAACTTTAATTGGCAGAATCTTTTTAGTTGTTTACTTTAGGACTTTTAAATTTTGATTTAGTCCAGACAGACTTATATTACTTTATTTTCAGCCCCAAACCAGTAAGTAATTATTCAGATGTTTTCAATCTTACTAACACTTTAAAAATGGCTTAATGTAATATTCAATTTACATTAAAAAGGTTTTAATTAAATATCCAAAACAATTCAGGTGGAAATTTAGATTAGACCACTTTGAAAGCTCACTTAAAACCAACATTTTTCCTAACTGACATTGTAATAGAAGATACCAATATTATAATTGAAAATTAATTAAATCAAATTTTTTTAAATGGTGACTGGTGGTGATTGCATCTGTCAATAAAAATATCCAAAATATTGACATTAATTCTGAGATAATTAAATTATACATTAAATCATACGCACTACAAAAAAATCTATTTTTGTTTAAGTAAATGTTTGCAATTTATTACAGTTTTTTTTTTAGCTTAGTTATTTTTATTATACCTGTATGGTACAATCAAATGTTCTCCATACATCGACTCGAATTTTCTTTCTCGGGTCAAGCTAACAACAGTTCTAATATTTTCTATTGCTTCTGAGGCAATCTGCAATAGAAAAACAAATGTTTTAATCAAAACTTAAGATTATGTTGCAATTCCTTATTCTAAATTAATAAAAAGATTCTGTTGGAATACAATTTTATACTTTATACTGGTTATTAAAATCATAGCCTGTTGATATAAAAATAAGCATTTTATATTTTTCTTTTTATGACTATGAGATTTTCTTACAATGCTCCAAATTTTCTGATAAGACCTCTTTAATGAGTTATTTTGACAAATAACTGGTGAAAAACCATTTGACAGCAATGACAGTTATGGAGAAGATATGCAACAAGAAAAATGGCATATTAGCATTCAACTTCCAGTCCACTCAGTTTGGGCTAAAATCAAAATGTCCAGGTTACTTAGGTGCTTTAGAGCCTAACTTAGATCTCAGCAATAAATATTTGCTCAGATACCTTCTTTAAGCTTGCAGATTCTTTAAACTTGAGTCATTTGTATACACAAATGGGCCAGGGGAGATTCAGATTAGATATTAAAAAAAAAAATCTCTGTTAGGGTGGTCAGGCATTCAAATAGATTGCCCAGGGAGGTGGTGAAGTCACTGTCTCTGGAAGTGTTTAAGAGATGGATGTGGCACTTAGGGGTATGGTTTAGGGGTGGTTACGGTGGTGCTGGCTTGATGGTTGGACTTGAAGATCTTGAAAGTCTCTTCCAACCTTGATGCTTCTGTGAAAAGACGCTCAAGGCTTTAATGCATTTTGTTAAAATATACATGTCATGAAATTTTAGTTTAATAAAGACCATAACGTAAGGTTTTTTAGTAACCTAGGTTCAGCAACTCTTTGCAGAAAGCAAATTTTCCAGGTGGAACACCATTTTTACTGAAAACCACCATATTTTTAAAAAAATGAAAATTGAATAAAATGCCTGTGGTCCAGTGCTTGCTTAGGTGGCCTTGAGAAGGGGAACTCACATTACCATGAAAACAAAATAGTTTTTTAAGTTTTGAAAAAAAAAATCATGGATGTTTGGAACACCTGTGCTAATTCTTCACAATATGCTGCATTAAGAAAGTCTTTAGTGTCTATTCCAAGAATTGTCAATTATTTTCTGTCACATTTTACAACAAAACAACATTAAATAAATGCTCATCCCTTAGAGAGAAGCAGAAGAAATGTACCCAGTTGAAAGGAAAGGAATGAAATTGCACGTCCTTAGATAAATGATTTTCATTTCAGCAACTTTTTAAAACAGTACGACACAGGAAAAGATTTTAGAAAAGTTTTACCTTGAAGAAAGCAATATCTGGGAAGTGATGAAATAGTTGTTCCCAAAAGGATTTTTGGAATGAAGTGACATTAAATGTCTTCATGTAATTTGTTAAACAAGAGTCTAGCCTTCTTGCTTTTCAGTTCTCATCTTTCTCTTCCACTCCAGAAACACAGGAATGGCAACAGAAACCAGTGGATATATACATGTTATCACTGCAAACATTAGTAAGATGAAGGAGGGGAGAGGAAAAAAAAGAGCAGTATAATAAACGTAAGATAGATGACATGCCAAAGAAGGATGACAAAAAAAGAAAAAAAAGAGAGAATTTCAAAATGAAGATGGTTACAAAATAAGGAAAACAAAGATGAGTGGAAAAGGAATGAGAAGAGAATATGCCTGAATAGTGTTTAGCACATTCTGAGATTTATCAACTACAAAAATATTAATTGGTTAATAACATAAGTCTTCGATTATTGTTGAAGAGATGCGATGCTCTGTAGGTCTAGCGTAACTGGCTGTCTTTGGAACTTACATACTGTGAAATGTTCTGTATTTGGAAGTAATACATCCATTAACAATGCTTTGGTAAATATGACTGTATACATTATACCATAATAGATTAATTTCTCTAGACCCACCTTTCCTGCAGCTTCCAGCTCTCGTTTATCTTTCTTAGCATGCCCAGCCAACATCTTCATTTCAATCATTCCTGCCACTGCAATGATGGGCACAACAGCTAAAAGTAGCAGGGTCAGCTGCCAGCCATAAATTAATGATATAATAATTCCAGTCCCCAGGTTGGCTATGTTTTGGGCAATTAATGCTAGTCTGACACCAGTTGCCTGGAGAAAGAAAAAAGGCATTTATTACTACCATAATTGCCTTTTAAATAAGGAACGCATTTTCACGCACAAAATTCCTGATTCTCCAAACACTGTTTAGAAAGTCTTAACTCAGTTTTGCTATTTTTCAAAATGGGAGTTTCTTAAATGCTTTTGTAAAAAATTATCTAGCTCATATTTATTTCTTATTTCCCCATATTCTGATTACTTAAATTTACTCTGCAATTTCTAAATTCTGCTCTTGAAACTGAACAAACTGCACTCATCACATACTCATATTTACATCTAAACATTAAAATCTGTCATGTTTTGTAGATCATAGAGCTAGCTTTGCAAGTCATCACACGGAGCCAAATGAAGAAGAAAATTAAACATTTAACTTTTCCTATGGAAATAAAACCAAAGATACTTCAGAACTCTTCAGTTCAGAAAAAAACCCAGCAAATAACTTCATGTAGGAGTAAAAATTTACTTAAGCATACACAAATAATTACATTCAGTGTACTTTAGCTTGATATTACAGACCCCTGAAAGTACACAATGTACTCTTAAAGAATCTCCAAAAAGTAACGGAGAAAAGGAAGTCTATTGCTCACAGTTCATTTTTTAAAAAATAATAAATCTGTACAATCAAAAAATAGCAGGAGATTGTAAACTGAATAAATTCAGTTGCACGTGTTTAGGTGAATAAGACCTCTTTAAAAAGACTTCTTAGGTAAGAGATTCCAAATAAATTTGTTTAATAATGAAGATCAAAATAGAGAACAACAGTAAACTTTAGAAAAATTTATTTGGAAATTAGTCTGTATACATATATTACAATAATTGTCATAAACTGCACCAGTGCATTCTCTACCAGCTATTGTTTCACAGTAAATTTTAGCTGTCAAAATCAAGACTGTTATCCAACCAGTCAAACCCAAGCTGCAACTTTGCTATATACTAAACCAGATATGAAAAAGTCCAAACCAAAATTTTGCTTACTCCTTTCACTTGAGAGGCATCATTAGCAAGTCTTGTAGTTAATGCTCCAGTGCTATTTTTAGGATTGTCAAACCAGCCCATATCCTATAATAAGAAAGATTATTTTTAAGACCAGTGTTTGGACATTTCAAATAAACTGCAAAGTAAATCTGGCATGTGGCAGTGCCTCAGTTGTGCATATTTAAGTAATTTTAATTCCGTCATTGCACATTGAATATTTTTAGAAAAAAGTGTAATCTTGTGAATCATCCAGTGTATTCATTGTCACTGCTGAGAAGGAAGGGGAGCAGCTGAGAGATTCCCAACAGCAAAATTTACTCTCCCTCACTGCTGCTCCCTCACTGAATCTCCTTGGAGGAGAGGGCTCTTCAGGCACACTCCCTCACAGCTGCAAAGCTGTTTGGGGAGGGATTAAGTGTAAAGCGTTGTCAGGTTAAAACATTCATTGCTTTGTTTCTTCCCATATTGAAGAGGCTTATTTGGAAGCCATGAGACACCAACAAACAAAACAACAAAACCCCCCAACCAAATGAAAAACCAAACCAGTCTATCTGATCAAAGTTAATTGTTGGGATCAGGTACACAGTTTATGATTTATTCACCATGTGACCAAATATCTGATTTAAACTTTCATGTGTAATATACATTGAATGAAGTCCTGGTGATGAATTACAGGCATTTGTGACCTCAAGATTCAATTGTAAGATTTCCTTTTCATTAGATTTTCAGTATGGCTGATCTATAAATTGTAATTTTTCAGACTACAGCAGTTTTCTGTCATGTTGAAAATAGTCATGTTTACATGAACCAAATTCTGTGTCTACATGTAGCCTTATGTGCAAGACTTAAAACCCCTTAACTATCATATTGTGTATTTCAAAATATAAAATACTGATCCTGAAATCATGCAAAACTAAGGCCAATTTAGAATTACTTCACAAGATTATGTTTTATTTATATTTTAATTCTCTGCAAGTGGTTTTAGTTTTCAATATACAATCTTATTATTGCATTAACAAACAAAAATGACAGATTCAGGGGCTCTTGGACAGAGACTTCCAATAAATTAAAAAAACCCCATGTCTGTACATATCACAATTTAAATCAGACATTTGAAGTAAGAGTTACAGTGTAAGTTGTGTTGCATTTCTTTCGGGGGAGAAAGGGCACCAGGACAGCAAAGCAGGCAAATGAACAGATAATGGGATACTGCTGGTGCACATCAACCTGTCAGGCCCTTCTAACTTGGCTGTAAATCCAAGTCCTTGCAAGGAGCACATAAAAAGCTCTTGTATTGATTTAAGACTCTCCGTCTAAGGACACTTTGCGTAACTACATGTAACTAATCAAATTTGTTTCTAGTCTGATTTAAACAATCTTTGTATGACAGACTGATGTAGAATACAGTTATTTTATACCAACACAATTAATTATTTTTAAAACCCTGGAAATCAAAATATTTAGTATTTAGTACCTGTCTAAGCATTGCTTTAAATGCCATTAATCGAAGCCTCATTGTAAGAATTTCTCCAGCTTTGCCAAATGTGAAACCCTGTTTGAGAAAAGGTACAATGTTTAGTATAATATTACATTGTTTATGTTTATTCAATAAATATTTTAGATGTATTTCCTCTACAATGTCAAAGTACAAAATATTGCAGTCCTGTTTGCACAAAGCAAATGTATCAACAGGCTTAATATACATAAATTCTAGGTTCACACAGGTTCACAGTACCGACATTAAAATATTATTTCTGAAAAAAATATAGGGAGCATAGCAATATTTCCCAGCACTGCTTCACCAGCGTGCTCCACCAGACGGTCACTAATCAACCCTTCGACTTCATTTGCATGAGTCAATCTAAGTCATATTTAAACAAGAAGCATTTAGGCCACTGATTTTAGATTAAAGGCTTTGTAAGGCAACGTGGGTTCATTAAAGTTAAACACATCAGTCAAATTTAAAACATTATCTTGACATTATTAAACTGAGAAAACCTATCACAGCCATGTGCTACTCAGCCTTCTGTAATCAAGGCCTTTTTTGCTTGTGCAACCAGACAATTCCATAAACAAACCAGGAGGTTTCTGCAAGAGACTGTTTATGCTGCTGTCCCAAGTGCACATACTTATTTCACTCTGGAGGCTCATTTAACAGATAAAACTATACCAACACGTTCATAAATTATAAACCAGACTATATAAAAAACCATTTAATATGATTACTATACTTTTTTCTTTTTAAGAGGCACTGTCATAGCAGGTAAAACCATTAGTATTTCAGCAGGAGGAACTGAATATCAGCATGATGAGTGTTACCTGACAAACTGGGCCTGGGAGTCTTTGGGGACTCCCATAGGAGAAATACGGGATGTTCCCTTGGATGAGGAAAGGGTTAGGGAAGTAAAAAATTGGAGAAATAAGGCAAGAGATTGATAGATTTTCAATTGCTAACAGATTCAAATAGGAAGTCTTGGGGGTGAGAAGGGGGTGGTAGGATGTAAAGGCTGGACAGGTTGCCTGTTAGTTGGCAATGGAAAAAGAGCAAGAAAATCCAAAGTTTCATTGCTGAGAACTGTTTGACTGATGAACTAGAGGGGAAGTTCTGAAATTAAGAGGTCTGAATAGGTTCGAAAGCCTCTTATACACAAGAAGCTCTAGGTCAAAAAAGTTTCAGCACAAGACACATCTAGAACCATAACTACAGGTTCTGGTTTGAGTTGGAGACATGTATTATAAAGACACAAATTTTTAGTATATTTCAGGTCTGATTTCTAAAACATGATGAACAATTATAATTACATTAATAAAACATACCTGAAAAAAGAAAGTAAAAAAGGAAGCAATTCCAAGTACTAAAAACAGCAGTGAATATAAGTTGCTCCTTTCTCTTAAGATGTCCTTGTCAGTTTCTGAAAAAATCTATAAAATAAAATTTGACACAACATTTTTTAAAAATTAACTAACAATCTAAAATACTCTCATCTTTCTCAATAACTATTTTTGGTAGTCAATTGCATTCCAATAAAATTTGAGCATATGTTACATAATATTTAAGGTCTAACAAGCATATTTCAGGTTGTAGCAAGATTTTTAAGATTTTGTAAATTTCATACAATTTTCCTGATTTTTGCAAGAGTGCTTCATCCACTCTTCAGCTTCATTATGCAGTGATTGTTTTAAACCTAATTTGATTAGAAATAAATTTTGTGGGCTTATAGTTTTTTGCATATTTTACTCCAACTTACCCCTATAATTTCGGAAAATATGATTGCAAATCCAGGTTGTAAAGCTCCGTTGATAGCTGCACACAAGGTTCCAGCTACGAAGTATGGCCATTCAGTTTTGTTCAATTTCATAATTTTCAGAAATGAAGCTGGAGGTAGTTCTTCAGCCTTAAAAACATGAATTCTGTTAGGACAAACAGGAATGTATTTGGAGAAATACAGAGAAAAGGAGAGATTAATAATCAATTTCCTATTCCCAGAATCTCTTCAGGGGAACCAAAAATGTATAGTTTTTAATAACATGAATAAATGATTGTACATTTTAAAAATTATTCTAACACGAGGAAGAAAGAGCTGTACATTATATCTACAGCTCTTGTCATTTTTTATTAGTTTATCCACATAACTTTTGTTGGTGAATACTTTGGTATTGGTCACTGATGACTGAACTACTCATTCTGGGCATATTGCTGTGTGTAATCCATGGCTTGATCAATTCAAGCAAATGTTCATTAAGCAATTTATAACAACAAAGTAATTGCTGTAAATATGAATACAATCATATTTTTGGGGGGGGTTTTGCAAGTTTTGTTGTAAGAGTTGTTATGTTGGGCCAAATATTCTGTTTCTTATCAAAAAATGGATGTTTAACCTGTATAGACTATGTTAGTACGGTATGTAAATATATATAAGTATATTTCTTTTAAAGGAAATTTATTTAAACTTATTTTTATAATAAACTCATCATCTTTGTTATAGATTTTAAGATTACCATTTTATTTGTATTATCATTTATTTTGAGAATAAAAAAGCAAGTTACAAATATTGTCAGTCAAAGGCTAATTAGAATTTTAAAATTCTCATGTTTTCTTCATCCCTATGAAATGCCTCCTTCTCTTCGTACCTTTCTTGAGCAGGAGAATGAATTCAACACATTTTGTTTAAAGGAATCAAGTTCCCTAACAGCTCTGCAGAGATACTTACAGGTGAAGTTTTTTCCTCATCAGGACCATTATTTTGCTCTCCTGGCTTTTTCATGCTTCTCCGAGTTGATCGTCTTCTCAAGCCTGTTGTTAAAGATTCTTCAGATTCTGGTTCAGATTCACTCTTTTTGGCACTATGTGCATTCGCATCATTTTCTGATGATGGAACTTCAGCTTCTATTGCCTAAAAGTGGGAAGAACGTGATGCTAGGATTAAATACACATATGTTACTTCAAACTTTCAAAATTATGAGGTAATCAAAGTAAAAGTGACTTTGTTTCAGTTTAAAGAGGTACAGGGGAAACAACATACAATGCTTTAAGGAGATATGAAAATCTGTGTAATATTTAATAGAGCTTTATCTTCAGAGCTTTATTCATACGTGAGTTTTGCACCTCTCATGAAAATTCTGATAATAAGTGGAGGACAGGGGACTGACAGTAGCTGCTCTTTTTTCAATGAATTCAATTTAAAAAGTTTTTAATTGAGGGTAAACCCTTTGCACTCTTCTTGGGTTCTTTTAGAATGAGTTCTTGGGGGATATACAGTTTATTCATGAAGTGATAAAACATTACTGCCTTTACTGCAGAACACACTTAACAATTCTTGACTTTAAATGGAATAAGGAAGTTCCGCATGAAACTGAGTCAAAAAGAGATTTTGACTGAAAAATTAGAGTAGCCTGGAAAAAAGCCTTATCCATGGTGGTACTTTTGCTAGTCTCTTTGACAGAATAAATAAATGTCTACCCACCCCTGAGGTATTTGATAGCAACTGGATTCAAAGTTGTGTTTCTTTTTTTCCAGAAATTTTTTATTTTTTACTGCTTTTTGTACTACTAATAAAAAAATCTTTTTTAACTTGCTTTCCTTTTTTTATTTTCTTTTTTCATTATTTTTAAATTTTCTTTTCTAAATTTTATATCTCCTCATTTTTGCCATAAACACATTTGCTCAGATACAAAGTTACTTTGAATCTAAGGTAACCAAATGCATTCTCATATTCTGTGAAGAAATATTTTAATTGGTCTGGTTAACCTCTTCAGCCTGACATACTGAAATGGCAGTTTCAGTTTCTTTAATGGACAAAGTGGTTATGCAGTCAAACAAAGGTTAGAATGAAAATCCATTATAACCTAATGGTCATCGGGGGCATTGGGATGTAAGTATCAAAATATTTTGGTCTTCATTTAATAACTAATACATTTCTGAAATTTATTATAATTTGCAATCTCTTTTTTTCTGTCTATATAAGTTAAAAACACAGTTTTGCTCTCAGCAGAGATGGATTAGTTTTCTTTTCCTTCTATTCCTACACATTTTTTTCTTTAGAAAGAAATTCAGTATGAAGGATTCTAACTAAACGGCTTAAAATATGCATGCTCTATTCCTCCAGTGTCAGCTACTGTATTTTACCTTTTATCAGACTAAGAACAAGCACTGGAACAGCAAACAACTGTAGTCATCTGTTCTACATTAACTGCACAAAAGGAAAACATAAAATAATCTTTTAAGTTTAAATGTTTAGAGGATTAAAAATGTACTATCCTGGGTTTAAACAAGTCTTGTACCAAAACTAGTAGTTTCTCTCAAACTGCTACTCTCCTTTCAAAGCACATGGGTTTTTTGCTGCTAAGAAAATATGCTGCAGAATTTCTCATACTTCTGATATAATGACTATGGATGCGCAAAAACAAAAGAAAATGAGGCAGCATCTAGAGAAAAAGTACCTGCATGTTAACGAGTTTGTGGTAGATTCCCTTTCTCTCAAGCAATTTAGCATGATTCCCTTGCTCTGTGATGACTCCACCATCGAACACAGCTATCAGATCTGCATTGCGGACTGTTGACAGCCGATGAGCTACCACAACTGTGGTGCGTCCTTCCCTTGCCTGAAAATAGCAATACTTAATGTGAGTATATATAAGTTAATGCAAAAAGGGTTTATCTTCACAGCAGAGTTGAATAAGACCTAAAAGAAACATTTAAAAGGTTCACAGAAAAAGATAACTTTCAAAAAAAAATTTAAAAACATATTTCAATGAGTACCTTAAAACAGAAATATAATCTAAAGATTGAAATTTAATATTAGAGACCATCTTTCACTGTGGCACATAAATACATCAAATTTTGATCACAACTATCTAAACAAAAATCTCAACATATAAAATTTTAGTGTGTTACAAACCCTAAAATTTTTTAAATGCTAGAAGTTTTTATATTTAGGCACATATTTGCCAACTTAAACCTTAAAATCCATGGAGAATTTATACTCAGAAACGTTAGAAAATATTTTACACTCACTTTTTTAAAAAACCAGTGTTTTAAGTTCTGAGTTATTGCTAACTTAAGTGACTACAATAAAAATAAAATTTCTCTGCAATTTCATGTGAATTGTATTTCAACTAAATACCTTTCTTAGGATATTTATAAGCATATTACACTTAATGTTTCAAATGTCACAGCTTGTCATTTTAATTATGAGGCTGTTTTAAAGTGATCAAGCAAATTTTAGTTTATATAATCAAAGTAATGATCCTAAGCAGTGGCATTCTGTTGGAACCTGGATGGAGTTCATCTTCAGTGATGACCTCAAGAGTCCCTATTGGGACCCATACTATTTAATATCTTCATTACTGACACAGATAAATGGGATTGAGTGCATACTCAGCAAGTTTACAGGTGACATCAAGCTGAGCGGTGCAGTTTATTCACTTGAGAGAAGGAATGGCGTCCAGGAGGTCTCTGACAGGCCTGAGGAGTGGGCCCAGGAGAACCTCATGAAGCTCAACAGGACAGGTGACTGACGACAATATGAATGGCAGTAAGACAGATAATGGAAGAGGATGGTATTTACACCAAGAAAATGTTGATTTAAGCTTAGTAATGCAGAAAAGATGATTCCATCTTCTAATTTGAAATAAGATTTCTCTCTGCAATACCTGCAGGAACTCAAAAATTCTCTGTACAAAGAATATTTGCCAAATCAAAGTTCATGTTTTGTTTTTTTATGGGTCTCTATTTTCAACAAAAGTCCAAGAAAGAAGTAAATATTAGGCTCCTGCTTACATGCTTCATTTTAAAACACTACTGACCTTGTCCAGTGCTGCCTGCACAACTGATTCACTCTCAGTATCCAAAGCTGATGTTGCCTCATCAAGCAGAAGAATTTTAGGATTGCGAACCAGAGCTCGGGCAATTGCTATTCTTTGCTTCTGGCCTCCACTCAGCTGTGCCCCTCTTTCTCCAACCACAGTTTCAAACTTCTACAAGACAAACACATGTATTGAAAACACTGGGTGGCACGGTCCTTCCACTAATGAAAGACGTCAGTAATGCCAGTAACATCTTCTCCTTCCCCTACAGGAATAAACACCTACTTGGATAAACGTGACTAATCATTTGTGTTCCTGGAATTCTAGTAGTTCTTCAAATGACTGACAAGTCATTGCCTGAAGATATAAAATTAACATAATTCTCAAAAGCTATGAGGAAGCTCTGCATAGCTCTGCATATTCACAGGTTCAGGGATAGCTTCCTCTCTTAACAAGCATTCCTTCTGAGGAACTATTTGGCACAAGAAGGTTTAGAAGAAATTATTTCAGCAGGAGAGCTGATCTGCTTACATTGGGTAGCTTCATGATGAAGTCATAAGCATTCGCTTCCCTGGTGGCTTTTTCAATCTCTTCCATGGTGACATCCTCACGGCCATAACGAATATTTTCTGCAATAGTAGTGGCAAAGAGCACGGGCTCCTGATTCACCACACCAATAACCTCCCGCAGATACCTTACATTTAAGGTCTTAATATCCTGCCCATCAATGGTAACCTAAACAAAAGAGAGCAGACAATAACTGTTTACTAAGTGTTTTGATTAAGGAACCTCTCTCTCCATGCCGGCATGTGCCATTTTAGGGGAGACTTTACCATGTCATTGGAACATTGACAAGGGCAGTGAGGTCAGAACTAGGCTTTCAACAAGTGTGACATGCAGAGCAGTCATCTCACTTGAGGTATCTTACCATGCCTTCCTTGGGATCATAAAATCTCTGGATGAGCTGAACAGTTGTACTTTTCCCACAGCCACTGCCACCAACCAGGGCCACTGTCTGGCCAGAATTAATCTTGAGATTCAAGCCCTTCAGTATCTGTCCATATAAGAAGGTTGGTCAAAAACATAACCGTATTTAGAAATGTCAGGGTAAATTTGAAAGACTACAATAAAATAACCTTCATATTTCTGGCAGAATCTGGTAAAAATAAAATTTATGAACATGTGGGTTTAAATTTTGGATAACTGATGACTTCAGCTTAATTTTCCATATAATTACATCACAATTGGTTCAGTATCAATGTATTATACAACACACTTCACAGTTACCTGTCTCATGAACCAGTTCATTTGACAAAATAATAATAATGCTACTACTCATAACTAAAATATAATATAGAGACAATATGATGCAATATTTCTGTATTATGTTGCCACACCTTTTTCTTTAATGCACCATGCAAACTACAGGGAAGCTATGTAAAAGTCATGGTTAAAAGCTGAGTGTATTTCCTTTCTGCCTATCAAAAGTAAGAAAGATCACTTTATCAAGGTCCGTGATTTTCCTTCAAGGTAAGGAAGGAAATAGTTACATAGTGCAAAGACACTGTCCACAGAAATATTTTCAGAAATCATTCATATGTCATCTACTGTCACTGCATTAAGACTCTGAATATCGGACAGTGCTTTAAAAAGGAAACTTATTCTCTGTCTAGAGATGTCGCTGTTGAGTCAGGACGGCAAAAGACGAAACACGCAGAATCCCAGGATCAGAGATGAAAGGAAGCAAATTTAATAGTTTCCAAGGGTTTTAATATATTAGTTCGCAAAAGGTGTGTTAAGTGGCATAAGGTAATTGGCCCTTTGGCCATCCATTCCTTGAGGGGATTGGTCAAATTCTAAGACACTCGTTTCTAAATATTTTCTAGTTAGAACTATAAAAATATCTGCAAAAACAACTTGCAAGATAAAATTATTTGTTTACAAAAACTTCTAACTGTTTTTCAGACAGTGTCTGTGAGAAAGCAGAGACTTTCTCACGGAGAGAGGCAGAAAGCTGGAGAATCTTTCTGCAGCCTAAGTTTCAGCGTCCATATAGACAAACATGGATTCTGATCTCCATTCCATATACAGCAAGTCCTTGCTGGATCTGCTTTCTTTAACTGGTTCAGACACAGTCATAACAGAGCTGCATTGCAATTATTTTAAAACTCACTATCTCGTTCCTATTACTATACACAAACACTTGAGTTAGGATTGCAAATTTAGATTCTAATAGAAATACCTATTTATGGTTTTTTGGATAGCCACACTTACTAAAGCTTTAGACAAAAAAAATTATTCAGGAAACTTAACATGTTTAGCTAAGGCGGAAATAAATCTAGCTAAAACCACTGTGATGACAAGGTAGTTTTATATACATTAGAGAATCAACCTGAAATTGTTATATTTCAACAACACTTAATTTATGTGATTTTTTTTCCCAACACATGATCCATGTGTTCAACTGCAAAATATATAAAGTTTCATTTACAGTACCTCAATATCTGGTCTGGATGGATAATTGAAGTAAACATTTTGGAATTCCAAGTTCCCCTTTATGTGGTCTGGTTTGTAACCTGTCTCTGAATAGCTGTCAATTTGAGGTTCCTGTGCAAAATAAAATACAAAAAAACCAACAAAAAAAAAACCCCAATTTTTTTTCATAAAGAAGTTATTGAGTGCACTATTATTCTGCAGAAACATTAAATGTGTTTTTTAAGTAATTTAGGTGATATTTCTGAAAGATCTAAATTGCATAATCCTCCCTCACTTGCTACATTGATGATATGTTCATTCAAGAATACTTTTATAATTTATCCATTAAGCTTTTGTGTGAATTTAGTTCCTATCTTTAAAAAGAAGGGTCTCTTATCTTCAAAAGAAGTTTTGAAATGATAGTGAGGACAAAGGTACTCACATTGTCTATTATATTAAAGATCGTATAGGCAGCTCCTCTTGCACTAGCAAATGCCTCTATGCTTGGAGCAGTCTGTCCAATGCTGAAAGCTCCCATCAATACAGAGAAAAAGACCTGAAAGAAATGTTTACAGAGGCATATATTCATTCTTATTTAAGTGGAAAATTATATTTATTTATTTACATTAGATATTTTTGGGTAAGGGGGTTCCATGCCTATTAATGGAACTTTAAGAAATCTAGGATTAAAGCAAAACTGAAAAGGTCTCTCTTCAACAGAGAAAAACATTAAGAAAAGGGCTTTTTAAGGTTCAGCCGAGAACTGAGCTACTGGGCAACATTAATTTCGCAAACATATTGAGAAAAAGTGAAAAAGTGACTCAGACTTGTAAAATCTATGACAAAAAATTTAGAATTGCACTTGATGTCTCAGGATTTATTGTAGTAATTCATTCTTTGGCCAAAGACCAGAAAGTGTATTACATATCTTCCAACAGAACAACGACGGATATGCCAAACACTATCATTCTGCTTTCAAAATGACAGTGAAATAGAAGTACAGAAACCCAAGTTCTCCATCACAAAGTAATAAAGGATCCCTCTGCTTCAGTGAAAGAGAGTGAGTGCAAGCAAACAAAAGCAGAAAAAGAAAAAAATTAACAATTTTCTCAGACTAGCACAGTTTATTGCTTTCAGTTAGTATCAAAACAAAAGCAATTAAACCACACTGCTCAGAGATTGTAACAGCCATAGTAGTCAGAGCAAAGTCTGTCACACCCATCATCTTGAACAGGGGTTATTCACAGATTTTACACATGATAATGCATCATCCATGTTATAAAAACATTGTTTGGTGAGCTAAAACATTTTGCAAGAGAATTTGCAAATACTTTGGACAGAATAAATTACACACAAGGTCATGAACTTCACTGAGAGCTTCCATATGCCAACCTGTACAAAAGGTTCAAAAGAGCCAAAACCACTTACCAGAGACATTTTTCACAAACTTCAGTGATTCATAAACAAAACAGGTAGTTTAAAAAATATTTAAATATATGCATATGGTCATCTGGCTGGGTTTCATCATGGTTAACAAAGTTATTCTTCTTACCCTGTTTATTTCATATTTCATACAAAATTAGAATGGTTTCCACATCAAGAGAAGAATTTAAGTTACGACTTAAGTGTTACGGTTTTCTTCCTTTAGTTGATGGTGGCATATTTCCTAGTCACAAGTATATTTTTATCCCCCTCAATTTCTAACAATACTGAGAAGTGATTCCAAGCTCTCATGGTGCAAAACAGAAGAAAAACATCAAGAAAATTATCTTCTGAAACCATAAAACACCTAAAGAAAGAAGTATTTGTTTCTGCATCCTGAAAATATATTCAGCCCTCTGAAAGCAAATAGAAACTAGAAAGGGTATTTTACTTCAGTTTTTTATTGAATTGCTTCTATATCAGTCTGATCTTATGAAAATCAGAAAATATATAGGAAGAGTTTAAAATAATACATGTTTTATTTGGGTTCATTTAGATTTTGAGATCCTATAGAAATGACATGTAGGCTTTTGTGGTGAGAATCCTTTTGTTAAGAAGGGATGCTACTTTGCCAGTTTTGGGACATAATTCTCATTAAAGTCAAATAAGTTCCCATTACACACTTTAATGTTTGTTCTTTATTATTGATCACTGTTACTGAGAATTTACTCATTAATACTTACTGTAAGAACTTTTCCAATAGTGTAATCATCAGTTAAGATCAAAGTAGTTCCATACCAGAATGCCAGTGCATATGATGCATATATCAGTAAGAAAGCACCACCCATAGAAATATTAGCTGTAATAGCTTTTCTTATTCCAATCCGTTTAGCATCTTCTAAATTTTTATGGTATCTGGAAGAAAGATAGAAGTTCAAAATAGACTCACACTTGTACCACAGCATACAGCACCAAAACCTCTGTGCATGAATTAGAAACAGAATGTTCACAAAGTACAGCAGTTGGATACATAAAATATCTAACCCTAAGACTGTACAAAGGTAAGCCTGGCAGTCAGACACAGAGTTTCTCAGGTAACCCCTAAGAAGGTCAACATTAGTCAACCTGGTATATAGAAATAAAAGGGCATTGCATGTCAGGGATTGGCATTTAAGTTCCTTAAATAACCTGCAGGTCGCTGAACTTTGATTGTGAACCACTCAAGATAAAAGGTTAAAATATATCACAAGATCTGTGTTTTACAGTCTAGTGGAAATAGAGATGTTGTTCATTAGCACCTTCACAATTACTGAGTAATCAGATTACCAAGGATATCATCATCTCTTCCCAGAGTAGGGCCTTCTTTTGTCTAAAACTCTCACTGTGTGATGTTTGAAGTAGTTTGAATACCTTTTAATGCAGAGACAATATATTGAGCCCAGAAAAATAACTAATTGTCTTTCTACATGTAGCAAACCTTATAACAGGCCCTCACAGACAATCTCCCATTATCTAAAAATGCAGAAAGCACAAGACTTTCAACAGAAAACATACAAGAAAATTTCAAACCATTTGAAGTGATTATTTTAAAATCTGCTGAAGAAAGAAAATATTGCTCTTACCTTTTAATTTCTTTTTCCTGTCCTCCAAAAGCTATTACAGTACGGATTGCTGCCAGAACTTCTTCTGCAACAGCACCTGCTTTTGCATATGCAGCTTGTTCTTTGTCAGTGAAAGCAGAGAGAACCTAATACAGAATCAAATATTTTGACATAGGAAAACCAGAATAAGTTCAAGCACTTCATACAGGCTTTTATCACAGTTAATTTCTTTTTATTATTAGGCATGGGTGCCCAATGTCCAATATCCACATTCTTGAGTATACTGCGAATTCAATCAAATAACTACACATTACACATTGCAAACAACTAGATGCTGGATTTTCTGCTCTGCTTTCACCCAGTGCAAGAGAGATGACTACTCACAGTGAGCTAGCGTGACTCTCCCCAGGCAGATCTCCTTAGCTCATTCTCCTCTCTGGCAACCTTAGCCAGAGGGTCCTATAGCTTAGTCTGTGAAGACTCAGCCAGTAGACACACATGGCACACACGTCTCTAATCCTACTTTTTCTGCAATATATTCACTCAAGACAGAGAAAGCTTTCATAATCTTTGAAATGTAAGGGAAATGAAATACCATAAAAATCTGAAGACTTTCAAACTACAATCACTCCAATCCCTTGGTAATTTGGTCCTTCTTTCATCTAAGTCTGTACAGAATTTCTTAGCAAAGCTGTTAACAACTATGAAAAAACTCTCTGTCTGAGACAAAGGTTTTTTCTAATTTATTCTCTTATTTTCCAGGAGGTGCAATTATTCCTTTCAAGAGAAAAAGTACGTATAGAAATGTAGTTAAACAGTTACAGGTGTGGATTCTACATATATATCTTACTTCCTTCTCTGTATGTGCTATATTAGCAGAAACAGCTTCAAATCAAACATTGGACGGGACCTTAAAGATAGCCAGTTCCAACTGCTCTGCCATGGGCAGGGACACCTTCCACTAGCCCAGGTTGCTCAGAGCCCCATCTGACCTGGCCTTGAATGTGAGCATACTGATACACAGTTCATCAAAGAGTTTGTGTACATAAGTGTTATCTAAAGCTATAACTGCTCTAAGCCACACATAATAATAATAAGAATTAAATTATCTTTAATTTCATTATCTTCACTAAGAATTTCATTATCTGTCATTAATATAAAACCTGACACTGTACGTATGTTAACCTACCTTTGCCCAGAGGGCTGCTGAAAGTCCCAGGACAGGACTAACTGCTAGTATTACAAGGGTTAATTTCCATCCTCTTATGAGACCAACAATAAATCCTGTCACAAATGTTGTTAGTGCTTGAACAAGCAATCCAATCTTGTCACCTATTCCTTCATTAATCTTGGAGACATCACTGAAAAACAAATTACATACAGAGAGGAAGAAAAATGTAGACAGTACAAGAAAGGTTTCCAGTTTTGTTACACAGAAGATGTGTGGAAGACAATCTTTATTATTAAATTATTTCTCCCAATAACAGTTTTCTTCAAGGTAAAGCACTATGTAGTTTGGCCAAGGAAAATTTCATATTTTTGTGAAACTGTAATGCTATAAACCTGCTTTTGTCTGAAAAATTTGAAATTCTTTCTGTAGTGCAAAACTACTATCACTTTCCTAATTCCTAAATTTTGATCTGTTTGGTACTTGTGGGCTATTTGGAAATAAAAGATAGAGGCTTTCATGCAGGCAAAGTTATGCAGTTAAAGCTGTTCACACTGCTGGGCTGAGTCGGCACCTTTTTCAGTCCTCAGTGTGCCCAGAAATGAACTGTTTTCTCTTCACGGGGGTAATACCATGGGCTGGGCTTTAGTCATCCTTGGAGTTCAAGGGAACTTAACATAATGCTTTTCTGACATCTTTGTGACAGTCCTGCATCAGAAGTATTAGAAATTCAGTCCCTGAGACTCTCCATGAGAAAATCTGAAAACTTCAGTTCACAGTGAAATTATTTAATTTAAAAATAAAAACTTGTGAGGCCTGCATGTTTAACAAGATAAAATAACATAGGGAAAGATATAGTGTACTTACTCTAGAAGACGAGTGTTAAGTTCTCCCACATCATTTACATCAAACCATCCAATTTCCTGTCTCATAATTGCATGAAAGAATTTTTCTCTAATTTTTTTTATTTGCCGACCTGCTGCTAAGGTCCAAAATGAAGTTTGTATATAAGCAGCAAGAAGAACAGCAGCTGCTATTGCAGAATAGTAGTATGCATATCTGTAAGAAAAAAAAAAGGCAAGATTCTCTGGAACTGGCTTAATTACCTTGCTGAATTTAGCATGATGCTTACTTTTTCTGTTTGACCTGAATTAGGGATTATATGCTTATACTAAAACTTACTCTTCGCTGTAAAACTTGCTGAGTTTTCCATGAATAGCACTTAATATCAGAATTACCTTTTTTTTTTTTTTTTACAATTTAGTATGTATTTTCTCATAAGATTCTTTTAGAACTGTATTTCAGATCCAATACCCTTTTCACTTAAATGTTTCATGTCCAAAAACTCCCTAGCATATTTAACACACATAGACCAAATCACATATATCTATATTATACACACATTTCAATCATTAACATGCCTGTCTATATAAATAAATAAATAAATAAATAAATAAATGGATGCAGTAAATATTTCTTGATTTGAGAATACAGCATTATTATATGTACATCTACTTCAAGCAAATGCCATTAGATCAAAAATTCTTTGGCTCTTTTATTCATAACTGATATTTTACTTTTACATTAATTCAGCCTTGTGCTATGAGCAGGGCGTCAAATCCAAACCAGGAGTGTGTGAACCGCTATATCTCTCAAACTGGAAGTAAATTTCACTCACACCTTTAAACTGTTTAAAAAGAATGAAATCAAAATTGATTTCATGAAGAATTGACATCAGAATGAGTTCTAATTGAACTTACACCAGAACTGAACCAAAAAAATTTAACTTAATGGAATCCATTTGTAAAACACAACCCAAATAAATTATTAATTAATGATGTATATTACCTGTAATTATAAGAATAATGCATCTACATAAAAGTAAACAATTACCAAAAAGCTTGATTCTTATGACCTTTTCTGAACTCTTGTGACCTTTACGCTTAGTTACTAAGTTATGCATACTGATTTTATAGAACTTTAACATGAAACTTGGCAGGAGCAAATTGCAGGAACCTGTGTGCAAATGCTCTGCTCTAAGAAGGAGACACTGGCTTTACAAAATTAAACTTCACAAAATTTTTTCCAGTCTTTCTTGTGGCTATAATACCATACAGTTAGTTAGAGACCTTGAAACTATGCTCATTATGAAATTCACTTAATCAAAACTGTATAATAAAATAAGGTTAATGCCTGACAGAATGCTGGTTAGTTGAGTATTGACCTCAATCATATTCAGCTCCATTAAAACTCCACAAACAAAAAAAAAAAGCCTCTCAAACTAAACCCAAGAACACTGATTCTAAATTCAGTGGTAATTACTTTAGACAATTACTTTATGATGCTACATCACTTCGAAGAATTGATTTATGCTTGGACTTTGTTTCCCGACAAATTGTATCAAAAGGGATTCATATCTTTGCCAGATTCCATGCTGATGAAATATATTCTGTAAATTCACTGCCGCAACTTAACAGAGAGTAAATGCTCATTGCATTGGAAAATAATAGTTCTTTTTCTTTTGAGAAGTAGTTGGAGTTTAGGCAAACTGTTTAGGTAACAAACTCACCAAAATCCACATGTACAGTTCAGTACTTGAACACACCTGTGTGAGAACTCTGTCCTTGCAAACAGTTTCTATTATTACTCGACCTGCTGGCAGGCGCTCCTTGAGAAACAAGGAGTTGGTGCAAAGAGCTTTTTCTTCACACCAGTGAAAATGCTAACTAAGGCTCTGTCTAGAAACTTTGGAAAAGAACACCTATTCCTGTGCTACTTGTAATAAATTTCTCAGTAAATAATTTGTTTCTAAAGAGAAACTAGGCCTGCTGTTTATTCATGCTTGTACTTTCAGAGTTAATTTGTGGTGATTGGATTCCAGGTGCCCACTGAAGACACTCTATCACTTCCCTTCCTCAGCTAGACTCAGAAGAGAAAAATATAATTAAAAGCTCGTGGGTCAAGATAAGGACATGGAGAGATTGCTCACCAATTAAGTAATGGGCAAAACAAATTCTACGATTTCATATATAACAATTTTGTAGTAACTACTTTTGCAGTTCTTTTAGAATAAACGTGAGACAGACTTTGAAAATGTTGTGCAACTAGGTATCAGGTGTTTACTAAACAAAGAACAGTGTAACTTCACCCTTGCACACATTATTTAGTTTGCAATTCTGCCTTCAAATTTGTTTGCAAATCACTGGGAACAAGTATATTCCACTGAAGGTTTGTAGGGATTACTTGCATTCATTTCAGAGACTGACAGAAATGTTGCAAGAGCAAGAAACTCTCCTATAAAGCATAATTGCCAAGTCCCTGTCAATTCATTCTCATTACATTCAAGTTCTTAATTTCTAAGAAACAGCCTTCTCCTAACTTGCTCATTTATTTTATGGTAAAGAGTTGTTTGGGTATGTTTTGTTTTGGGGTTTTTTTGGTGTAAATAGTTTTGGGTTTTTTAATTACAAAAATTAACTACTGAATCTAAATAAGTTTACAGTCCACTGTTACCAGAAATTATAATGCACTTTGATATAAAACAGCAAGAGTTACTACAGCAAATGCCTTATCTCCTTCTCTTCAGAAAAGGCAATTGCCTTGAAGAGCACATCAGATATTTTTCAGTATCTAATGAGCAACAGAGTTCAACCTGAAGAAAAGAACCTGAAGTGGTACAAGAAAGCCAATAAACTTTAGATATCCTGCATAAACCAAGTGTTTGGACAATGGTTAATAAAGCCCCTTAACAAAACATCTATTAGCAGCTTACATTTCTTCTTATTTGATCTTTTCTTTATAGAGCTTTGTAGCAGAAGCACCTACTGGCTATTGTCTTCTGCTGTTTCCAGCTTTAGAATGCTAGATTTAAGGTAGCATATAACCTAAATCTGCATTTTCTACAGTCTAGATAATTTCACAGAATTGTTTAGGTTGGTAGAGACCTCTAAGATATTTGAATCCAGCCATTAACTCTGCACTGCCAAGTCCATCACTAAAACATGTCCCTCAGTCCCACATCCACAAATCTTTTAAATACCTCCAGGGATGGTCACTCAACCATACCCTGGGGCATCCTGTTCCAATGTTTGACAACCCTTTCCACGAAGATATTTTTTCTAACATCCAGCCTCCCCTGGCACAACTTGAGGCCATTTCCTTTTGTCCTATTGCTTATTAGTTGGGAGAAGAGACTGACCCCCATCTTGCTACAGCTTTCTTTCAGGTAGTTGTAGAGAGTGGTTTAGCTGAGCTTGATGCTTTGGCAGCAAAGTAGGTACTATCTGACAATTCAACTGTTTTTTGCAAGTGGATCACCATAGCTCAGGGAATCAACAGATGATAATCAATATGATTTTTTATCATAACAATTACTCTTTATAAATTCAGAGGAAGAGAAGAAAGAAGGAGGGCAATGCAGATTTCATTGGGATACAGAGCACCCCTGAAATGGGGGTGGGGTGGGTGAGAGCATGGGAAATTGCTGGGAATGGCTGGGAATGTTCAAAAATCTTCCCAGGGCCTCCAAAAATTTCACGTGCCTGTCTTTAGTTACATATATTATTCAATCACTGCTTTTATGTTGTTTACAGTGTGCAAAACATCCTCGGGAGAAGAACGGCTTGACTAGAAATGTGTGCCTACATTAAAAGAAGAAGAGGAAATACCAATTTATAATTACCTTGTCATATCTTCTTCCAGCTTGTCAAGCATATCCAAAGTGACATTAATTGAAATGTTTCCTTAGAAAGGAAGAGAAGAGTAAATACTTTTAAGAGAGCAAGATTTAACAAATGCGTTTTCCTGCATGCTGTTCAGTATATCTGGAGTTGCTACATCTACTTTTGAATCAAGTTGATTTGAAAGAAAGGAGGAAATTTTAATACACATGAATGAATGTTACTAATACAGTGTCAGTCATAACTCCACTGACTACAAAACTACATCACTATAATTTGATATTAAAAAGTCTTCCTGAGCATACACACATAGAAGAACAGAATGGTTTGGGCTGGAAGGGATGTTAATGGGTCCATCTAGTTCTAACCCCCTACCATGAACAGGGACACCTTCCACTGGACCAGGTTGCTCAGGGCGTCATGCAAGCTGGCCTTGAACACTTCCAGGGATCAGGCATGCACAACATCTCTGGGCAACCTGTTCCAGTTTCTCATCACCCTCATAAGAAGGAATTTCTACCCTGTATCTCATCTAAATACTCCCTCTTTCAGTTTAAAGCCCTTATCCAATTACTACAGGCCATTGTAAGAAGTCACTCTCCAGCTCTCTTGTGGCCCCATTTCAGGTACTGGAATGCTGATATAAGGTCTCCCAGGAATCTTCTCCAGGCTGAACAGCCCCAACTTGTTGAGCCTGTTCTCGTAAGGGAGGTGCTTTAGTCCTCCGATCATGTTCATGGCCCTCCTCTGGACTTACTCCAACAGGTATTCTTCTTATGTTGGGGGTCCCAGAGCTGGATGCAGCACTCCAGAGAGATATAGAGAGGGTAGAATCACCTCCCTCCATGTCCTGGTCACAATTCTTTTGATGCAGCTCATGATACGACTTCCTGGGCTGCAAGCCTGCAGTGCTGGCTCTGTTGTGTGTTTGTTGAGCTTCCTATCAACAAACACCTTCAAATCATTCTCCTCGGGGCTGCTTTAGAACCACTTCTCTCCCAGCCTGTATTTGTGCTTGAGATTACCCCAACCCACATACAAGGACCTTGCACTTGGCCTTGCTGAACTTCATGAGGTTCCCACAGGCCCACCTCCCCAGCCTGTCAAGGGCCCTCTGGATGCATCCCTTCCTTTGAGCATGTCAACTGCACTGCACAGCTTGGTGTCATTGGCAAACTTGCTGAGGGTGCACTTGATCCCACTGTCCATGTCACTGACAAAGCTGTTAAACAGTGTCAGTCCCAATACTGACCCCTGAGGAACCCACTCATCACTGGTCTCCACTTGGACAACTCTTTGAGTGGGACCCTCCAGCCAATTTCTTATCCACCAAGTGGTCCATCCATCAAACCCATGCCTCTCCAATTTAGCGGAAAAGATGTCAATTGGGACAGTGTCAAATGCTTTGCAGATAGTCCAGGTAGATGATGTCCAAGCTCTTCCCTTATGCACCAAATCTGTAACCCTGTTGTAAAAGGCCATCAAATTTATCAGGCATTATTTGCCCTTCATAAAGTCATGTCAGTTATCATCAATCATCTCCTTATATTCCATGTGCATTAGCATTGTTTCCAGAAGGATCTGCTTCATGATCTTGCTGGGCATAGAGGTGAGACTGACCGGCCTGTAGTTCCCTGGATCTTCCTTTTTCCCTTTTTAAAAACAAGAGTTATGTTTCCCCCTTTTTCAGTCAAGGGGAACTTCACTGGACTGCCATGACATCTCAAATATGATGGACAGTGGCTTAGCAACTTCCTCCACCAGTTCCCTCAGGCCCCACCGATGCATCTGATCAGGTCTCATGGACTCACCTCCAGATGCCTTAGATGTTCTCAAACCTGACCTTCTCCTACAGCAGGCAGTTCTTCATT
This sequence comes from Edolisoma coerulescens, assembly GCA_013397115.1. NCBI lineage: Eukaryota > Metazoa > Chordata > Aves > Passeriformes > Campephagidae > Edolisoma > Edolisoma coerulescens. The sequence goes on from VWZW01002015.1 coordinate 2,863,865, forward strand.
CTCCCAGTCCCTGCCTATCCCTTCTGTGATTTGGGCAGTGTGCCTGGAGCATTTGCCAGTGAAGACTCAGGCAAAAAAGTCAGAGTACCTCAACCTTTTCCGTATCTCAAGTAACCAGGTCTCCCATTTCCTTCTGGAGAGGGCCCGCGTTTTCTCTGATCTTCCTTTAATCACTGACCTACATATAAAAGCTTTTCTTGTTGCCCTTGACATCCCTGGCCAGATTTAATTCTATCAGGGCTTTAGCTTTCCTAACCTAATCCCTGACTGCTTGGACAGGTACTCTGTATTCCTCCCAGGTTACCTTTCCTTGCTTCCACCCTCTCCAGGCTTGCTTTTTGTGTTTGAGTTTGTTCAGGATCTCCTTGTTCATCCACGCAGGCCTCCTGGTGTTTCTGCCTGACTTCTTCTTTGTTGGAATGCATCGCTCCTGAGCTTGGAGGAGGTCATGCTTGAATATCAACCAGCTTTTTTGGGGCCCTCTTCCCTCCAAGTACTCCCATGGTACTCTACCAAGCAGGTCCTTGAAGAAGCCCAAGTCTGCTCTACTGAAGTTCTAGATAGTGATCTTGCTGTCCTTCCTCCTCACTGCCCTGAAACTCCATCATTTCATAGTCACTGCCGCCCAGGGTGCCCTTAAGATTCATATTCCCCACTGGTGCCTCCTTTTTAGTAAGAAAAAGGTCCAGTACAGCACCTCTCCTTGCTTGCTCCTCTATTACTTGAAGAAGTTATCATCAATACAGTCCAGGAACCTCCTGGACTGTGTATGCCTGGTGGTGTTGTTCCTCCAGCAGTTATTGGGGTGGTTGCAGACCCTCATGAGGACCAGGGCTTTTGAATGTAAGTCTGCTCCAATCTGTCTATAGAGAAGCTCATCTGCTCGGTCTTCCTGGTCAGGCAGCCTATCGGAGACTCCCACTACAATGTCACCCCAATCATAGTGTATCTCTATCACAATGAACATGAGCTACTAATTTGCATCATACTATAGCATTGTGGTTTTGGGCATCAGTATCTCCTGTCAAGATGTGTGAATCTTCCTGTCTCTTTTTGAAATATGAGCCATTGTTCTTGTCATAGCAGATATATACTTACCTGTAAAATTTGTGTCTCCAGAAGCGACAAAGCTATCAGTCATATCACCAAAAATTATCATTGCAATAGGGAGACTGCTTCCATGGGCTACTGCCAGCAGAGTGCCTAGTATCATTAATAATTTATCTGACCAGCTGGAGTATCGAAACTGTGAGTGAGAAGAGAAATTCATTCTAACTGTTGTATTAGAATGCTAACTCAATGCTATGTCTACAAAGTCAAGAAAGTAAAGAAAAAGCTGTCAATTCCACACCTGCTGTCACAAAACTACAACTTTATCTCTTTAGAAATACAGTTTACAAAACAATTTAAATGTACAGGAGTAAACCTTTCTATATAAGCACTTTTATACTATAAACTCTCAAAACCAGAGAGATGTGCCATTTTAATGCACTAATAGCTGCACCTGGGTAAGAAAGGCCATAGGAAAAAAAAGCATAAGAAATTTACCCATTTATATTTGCCATTTAAAGTTCAAATTATAGGAAGTTTTAATGGCATTATGATAATTAAGGCAATAATTGCTTTTACTGTAAATTCATTATTATGCAGTCAGAAAAACTGTTCCTAATGTACCAATTACAAAAATGTATTGAAATTTTAAATCCTCTTGCCATTGAACTCAATAAAGTTTGAGCTCATCTATTACTCTGTACTGTAAAATACTAAGTTTACTGATGTAAATTCTAGTTGTATGATGTAATTGTACAAGTGCAAACTGATAGAGCAAAGCAAAGAAATTGGGCATTGGCCAGCATCACAGACTATAGTTTTATGCCTGTTATTTGCAGTATCATTGTTGTGTATTACACACACTAAACCTACAAAATATAAAATATTTCAGTATTACTAAAAGAGGACTTAGGATTTACTTGATTAAATATTAGAAGACTGTATTTTTAAAAACACACAGAAAATTTTAAAGAATCTGGAACCTTTTAGTGTATAATTTTTAATTTTAATTTTCATCAGTGCCATGGAATTGCCCTTTTCTGCTGACTCAGGTGATTGAATAATGACTGATGAGGATAATTAGTGTGATTAATTACCAGTGACTCTGGTAATTTAGAGGACACAACCACACATAACTGTAGGTATTTGGTCACACTTTTCATTGTGTCAGACGAAATGACTGAACATGGAAATTCCTATCTCTCACAAACAAATATCTGGTATGGGTGTGTTTAACACGAGAAATTACTAAGGGAAGACTCATAAGAATCCTTATCAGTAATAAGACAGCTTCTTTAGTATAACTACATCCACAAAAAGAACTGCTTGATTTCTATACTATAGCCAATATTCTGTAGCATCAGAGTATTTGGTAGAGACAGCATCATATATGCAGGACACTAACATAATTGTAACAATTTTTGATGACACTTTGAAATGTGCCTGTGTGTACATACACATACACACATACAGAGAGAATAAACCTTACCAGTGTGAATGGGCTGACCATCTTAGGTTTTTCCCCTTTCTTCTGCTTCTTCTTTCCCTTGCTAAAAAAAGATGTGGAAGTTTTAGTGAATTTAAAAATGGACCACATTTCACAGAAATACTAATTCAACATATTAATGCATTTCAATTACATTATAGTTACGAAATAATTTTACAGCAAACAACTGTGCAAAATTAACATGATTTATTGAGCATTCTTGAGATGTTTGTATTTAAATCTTCAGCAAGATAAGTAGCATCACCTCCTAACTTCTGTAAATTTAAGTCATGTTCTTCCCTGTTCATCCCTTCAAGGACGAATCAACACCAATGGGGTTGGTGGTTCCACTATCTGGTCCACTATCTGCGAACTGAAGCACTGTATAACTTTCAAAATAGAAGAGAGGAAAGCTTTTGTACATAGTGGATGGGGAATACATAAAATGTTCAAGGTATGCAAAATGTTGATTCACTTGCATACTAAAAATATTAAGATAATTTTTAGCAGATGACATAAATGTAACCAAGATTTCCATTCCCACATAATTTCTGTCATATTTTAGAATTGTTTTTCAATAAGCTCTAGTCAATACTGTGGACATTTAGTCCCTTAAAGGAAAAAATAAATAGTCCTTTTGCATGAAATAAATGTGCCAATCAATGCTACTCTTACTCTTACAAAGTTTTCTCGTACTAGGTTTTCCTAATAAAATAAGGTAAAATAAGATTTAAAATATGAAATTCAATAAAATATAAACCAAAGTAATGGAGTCTAATACGCTTCAATACAGAATGTTTACAATATTTAAGAATACTTACTGTTTGTCTTCAGATTCATGACCCTGGCTGGATGCAGCGATCTCATGACTATTTCCATCTGCAGTATACTTCTTTTCATCTCCAGAATCCATTTTAAATTTATTGAAGATAGTTTCCTGTAAGATAATATTTGACTGAGAAATACACAATCTTAAGCCAAGGACAGTCATCTCAACACAACCATTTGTTTGAAAGAAAAATATGGATACTTATTACAATCAGTAATGTTTTTAATATCATGTAATGCAAATGAATACTCATAATGCAAAAGTATAAGCATATCGAAAAAAGTCCAGAAGTTTGGAGTTTCCTTACAAACATCTGTGTTCTGTATTTGTATCCATTTGATAACTCTAAGTCATTCATTTAATCTCATTGGAATGACATAAGAAAAATATTTTCTGCAATTCAGCACAGATAAACAAAAAAAAAGAGAAATTAAATGTTTATTTAAAAGAATATGCAGTTAATTGGATTTTTCCCAATTTTAGTTATCAGTGAATTTATAAAATACCTCTGATTTAAAAAAAACCCCAAACTACTGACTTACCGTGAAAGGTTGTTCCTGGTTTGTGTCTAGTCCTCTGAAAAACTACTCTAACATAAGCAGAATTAATACAGTTAAGGACATGCAGCATGATTGGACTTTGCCTCTCTTATGTAAGACAGAGATAACAAATAGCTTTCTCTTGGATTTTTTCCCACTCCAATTGCCTCGCCTATTTTGGATAACACAGTGCATGCACTTTGGACTGTACCTCCCTTTTCCTAAGGGGGATAATACTAGTCCTTGAACGCATGCAGATTTCATTGTCACCTGGGAAAACAAGCCTGAATACTTTATTCTTCCACCAGAAAAAGTTCCCTGTTATAGGTACTGTTGTTTTAATTTTGTCCCTTAAAACTCAAAGGAATTCCTCTTTACCTTCTTAGAGATGTTGCTGAATGCTCAAAGTAACTGTTGCACTTAAGGATGAATCCATTCTTGAATACACAGTGAGAATGGAACCAGGTAACACCAAAGCATTGTTTTAATCTTTTGCTTCCTTTCCCATCTTCTAAGTCTAATCCAGGAAATCATTACCCATCTAGCATGAAAGAAAACAGGATTTTACTATAGTGCATACAGTTTCTCATTTGAGTTACTGCAGAATAGCAAGATGAGTTTCAGACCCGGTTTAGAAATGTTTTGGAAATAGCTCTGGTCAGCAGAAATTTGCCTAATTAATATTCTCCTGATTTTTGAATGTATGTTGATATTCTAAACTGTTTGAAATGGGCCATTTTTTTTGTTGCGGAATGTATTGTTTTTATCAGTATCTATAGGCACTACTTCAATGAAAATAACAAATATTTTAAACATTTAAAATAAATTTATTGAACTTCTTAGTACTTATTTCGATGTATGTATTAAAGTAGATACGTTCAACATTTTTAAAAAGTAAAATTTACAAAAAATTAAATAAAAATACTTGTCCTAGAAGACAAGTAGGTTTATACAAATTTCTCTGTAGGTCTCCTATCACTTTATTCACGCAAAACTTACTTAATCTGATAAATACCCAGAGGAAATTATTTTTATTCCTTTATGTCATGCATGCCTGTAATCTCAAAACATTGGTGAAACAGTATTTTTATAATGTTTTGGAACAGAGATAGTCTGATCAGATTGAGGATTACTTTAGAAAGGGTAGTTTAGCATTGCCAGTCAAGCAGAATATAAAGTATTAATAAGTATCACCTGTTAATGAAAAGTCATTGTGATATATTTGTATAGAAGTCTATCCACAGCAGTTAATGGGAACAGTGGGTTTTAACTTGTGTGCCTAAATGTTTTCCTTGACTTGATCTCAATGGACTGGTCCAATTATTTCAGTGGGAACCAAAAAAATTAAAATAAGAAACTTTAAAGAAAAGTTAATCAATTCAAAAAAAAAGAATAGTATATGCAGTTCTTTCACAACCGTTTCACCATAAAGAGAAAACAGACAGAACTAAAAGATCTGTCAGAATGTTCTGTTATCTCATTGCAATGTCTCAGTGCTATTGCAGTGCAATCATGATAAGAAACGGAAATAGAAATAAAACAGATGAGCAATTTTTACCAGTTTCTATTGCCTGCATAGAGCAATGCAAAGAAAATGAAAACACCTGATTTTATAACACTAGGAGCTGAAGCAACTAAACTGTTATTAAAAAGTGGGAAAATTGGGAAAGTACAGTATTTTACATCTACTTAGTAAGATACAATATTCTGTAATTTCTCTATAGCTTCTGTACTTTGTTCAGTCACATAGCTCCACAATTGCAGAGAATCTGAAATCAGAGATCACTAAATCTTTCTTCTAATCTCTTGCATCTTGTTTAAAATCGATAATTTGGGTGAGAATATATAATTTTAGCCTGAAGAGATTAAATCTGTAAAATAAACCAAGAACAGAAGAACCTGAGGCATCACCACTGCACATTATCTGAGTATATAAAAAACGTGTAGGTGAACATAGTAGCTGATTCGCAACCAAAGATGTACAAAACCATCTAGAAACAACATAGGTGCCAGTCAATCTAATCCAAGGAGAAATGCTTTCTCATCCAAAGTCCGGCGACTGGTTTTGCCGTAAATACATTAGCAGGATTCATAAATCCAGTGTTTGAACAATACTGTTTTCCCTCAGATCAGTTATTCGGTTAAATCAACAGTTTACCCTTGGTTTTAGCCAATCTTTGATGTCATCAAGGGGGAATTTTTAGTTCTATAGGCCGAAGACTTGAAGCATGAAATCTTGTATAGACATTGTCTGTATCAAGTAGACATTGACTAGATGCTAAGTAAAGATGTCTTGAAAGCAGAGTGTCCTGATCATTCAAAAGTTCATAAAGAAAGAAAATGTTTCCTTTTTTCCGCTTCTACTTACTAGTCACAAAATTTCTCACAGAAGAGGGATTTAAACAGAGATGACCAATCTATGACCTTTGAGCTATTTAAGGTTCATAAACAATTCAAAATTCCTTCCCAAACCAGTTTGTTATACTAAGATTAGAAGAAGCAGAGATCTGGTGATATAGGAACTGTTGGACAATTCAAATCCCTTGTTGCAGAACCAAGTAAAAAATGGCTGATAAGTTTCATCCACCTGGACTGTCTGAAGCTCTGCCACATGTCCATCTCAGCCCTATCCAACAGTGGATCAGTGGGATTGTATGAAAGGAATGACAACTCCAGCTCAAAGAGCTCCGTCTATTGAGTTATGGGGTAAATGCTTTAAGAGATTTTAGCCAGCTGAAAATTCTGTAAAGTGACTCATGGGGTCAGGTAAGTTTGCCTTGTCTAAAGCGAAGCCAGTACAAAAGGAAAACTTCTAATTTTACATTAAAAATTGCACATGGTCATAAGTTTGTTACACCTATTGGCTAACTGCTTCTATGCTCCATTTTCCTTCACAGACATTGTTTAGTTGAAGATAGAACAATACCTCTTGGGTATTATTATTTCTGTGAAGCTCTACATCATCAGATATATTTTCTGTGTGAAAATACTTATACATATTCACAAGGTTTACTCAATCCCCTCTTTCTTAAGATAGCAGCCAATTTCCCTTTGCCTGACATAGTTTTATTGTTCCTGCATTATATTCACACATCTTTTTTAGAATTTTAAGCATAAATACTTCTTATATGTTTGGAAGATGACCATAGGTCCCTTGAAATATTCTGTCAACATTAATTCTGTAGACTGAAGCACAGTTAATTTCCTTCTCTTATGTGTTATAAATGCATGGTTTGAATAATCTCTCTTGGGCACTCCAGTACAATGAGAGATTGTATTGGTACAATAAACTAAACCTTAAATCCTTCTTTGAGTCATTGCTCTCACAGACCATTAACCAGACTTTTCAGTATAACTCTGTTACTTAAGTTGTACTTTGCATGATCATAACATAATTTTTGGACTGCAGTTAAGTTAGGTATATACGGATCATCCTGTACTGTACTCACTCTTAATTATTTCAGATTGTTTCCATGTATTCAGTTATCTAAATTTACTTATCCAACCCCCATCTTGTGTCAAAATGTCTTAACATTTTATTAACAAACTGATCATGAGACAGTTTCTAAAACTGCAGGAAAAGGCATTTAAAAAATAGGGCTCTCATATTTTGTGGTGAAGTTTCAACTACTTATGCTTCTAGAAAATAATTTGTGTTGAGAGAATCTCATCCCACAAATCACACATTGGATCTATGCATTTTTTTATCTGACGCAGGCCAGCACATCACAAATTGACACAAGATATTGGAACTGCTGACACAGAAACTTTAATCTAACTTTGACATCAGAGATAAAATGTTCTGAAATGATGGCATGTTGCCTTCAAGATTTTCTAAACAATATCAAGAAAAAATAACCTTTTTTATATACTTATCAATAAAAATAGCAAACAAGAAACTGAAGCAAATACTTCAATATCTGCATATATTGTGGCCAAAGAAAATCACACAAACGATTTTTTTCTTCTATTCACTTTAAAGACGGTGAGTTGGATTTTCCAATAAGCGCCAGGTAGGCAAAATGCTGGAAAGGATAGCAGGAATTCTGTAATGATTCCTCAATGACATTCAACCCTAACACAGATCAGAACACCTGTGAAGAACCTCTGATTTATGGTACTAGGAGAACTCCTCTCCTATTTTAGCAGCCTCTTTCCTGTTAATAAGGGCTGGAAGAGAATAATAGTCCGTAAAGGAATTTTGCCAACTTGGCTACCATTCTATCAATGAGAATTGTCCTATATGAAGGGAATTATTATACTGTCAGAAACTGACAATTTTGTGTTCCTTTAACTATGCTGTATGCTCAGCTACAAGATAATGCCTATTGTAGTTGCTGGACGTTTTATTTTTCCTGGACAAAGCATGAGAACAAATCAAGTTAATGTAAGCATCAAGCTTCTGTTTGTGTTTAAAAAGAAAGTCTATTCTGAAAAGCATGTTTCAAAATTACAAGACTCCACTCTTATTGTCTATGATTTGATTTGGAGTTAATTGTTTATTCTCATGAGGAGGACTACTGCAAACTAAAGCAATGTCACTAGATTCCTATTACTAATGTGCCAGTTTTCAGCTTTACAAACTCAGTCTTGTTTCTGAAAACATAATCATTACTTGCTGAATAGTTGCACTTAAATTTATATTATTACTACAGTTATAACAGAAAAATGCATTTAAAGAAATATAGTACCGAACATTAGGGCTTTAAAAATGTTCAGGACTTTATATCACAAATGAAAACTGATGGGAAAAAATAAAAAAAATTACTTTTTGTGCAGGTGGAAAACATTTTACCCACTTAAATCTGAATAAAACATGTATTACTATAACACATCCAATTTTTGTCCATATAACTTTTTTAGGCAAGGATATGCCTGGAAACATTGTAATAGTACAAGTAATCCTTCCCTCCCTGAGTGCCTTTGATTGGACAGCCACCTTTTGCCATGCACAAAGAGCCCTTTGTAAACTGAATACACACAGCTTAAAAGTATTCAGCAGTTACTGATTAGTCACCATACATTACCATTTTTTGATAACTTGAATTAATGAAACACTAAAGTGAGTGTTGGCATGTTCAGTGCCCTGAATCAAGGAACAGGAAAAATCTTTGTTGGCCAAGAAGTCCTCAGTAAGGTGGGGTAGAGCTGGTTTCTACTGCCCCTGGAATGGATCCTCATTGGGACTGAATTGCTGTCTTCGAAATCCCTGCTTTTCCCTTAGGATTTTATTTATTTTCATGATGATGTTTCTTTCTCTTGAATCCTTAAACTGTTGCTTAACTCCATTTTAAGAATCTTAACTCTGTCTGTAACCTTTCTTACCTTGCAGAAGCCAATTTATCAACTTCTTTGCAGTTCTTGCTCCAAATTAAGCAGTTTCCTCAAAAGTCTGAAAGATGGTTACACTGCTGTGTCTTGGATCACAGTCAGTTGAATGCCAGAGAAAGAAGGAAAGGAGTTTACAAACTCAAGTCACTACATATGAAATATATAACAGCATTAATACTACATTCTATACTGAAATCAAAACTATTGACTTATTCCCTTGTACAATACTATTCAAAGCCATATTTTATAAATACTTGCATTCTTTTCCATATTATTTGTGAAATGTCTAGATTACACAGGAAATTATGAGAATTAAAAACCTCTCATTCAGCTTCTTCCTAGTAATGCTGATTCCAAATTTTTGTTTATTTCTACACCTACAGTTCATTATATGTTGAAGACATATAAGGTCAAGATGCCATCCTGTCCACCCTCCTTCCTTTAGGTCACATCAATCATTACATATTACATTCTTGACAGGTGTTTTCAATTCTGTACCACCATAGTTAGTTTCCAAAGCAAAGATGAAGAACTTCAGACTATCTGAACCACTTGGAGGTTTTTTGGATATCTAACATGAATTGTCCTTGAGATTAGTAAGATCTGTTACCCCTTCCCTATCCACAACAAATAGGAAGAACTTCTTCCGCTTCACTTTGCAGTACTTTCAAAATTTTTGTGCTGCTTTCACAAGTGTTGTCTGTCCTCTCTCGACAAAAAAACCCAAAAAAAAACAACAAAACCCCCCAAAAAAAAAAAAAAAGCCAAAAAAACCCAGTTCCTATAACCCTTCTATGCAGAATTGGTGCAATTGACGTGACTATCCTCTGGACCCAAAATGTTTTGCAGCTTTGGGGTTTCTTTTAGTAAAGTAGCGCCAAACTGGGGGTTATTTCAATAGTAGGCAAATATTTTAATTTCTGTAAGTAATTTGACTTCCATTTTCTGTAGCAGTGTGGAAGTACACTTACTTATTTTATTTAATCTTATACATTGGACTTTTTTACTGTGGTGAAATGACCAAAAATAATAGCTTTTTTCAGTTCCTCTCATAAGACATTGATTATGGCACTCTGACCATGTTCTGCATGTTAGTCTTTAACCACAGCCAAATTGCTCTGTTCTTTTTTGATGTTTACTGTAAAACAAATGGTTGTGCACTCTAAGGTAAATGTGTTTCTACAGGCAATTGAATACACTGCAGATACATGTTCACAAGCTCTAAAGCTTTCAAATAGCCATAACCATAGACAACAGGGGTGATGCTCCCTCTTATCATTTCTGCTTCCAGAAACATCTGCCACATGCCACACCTCTGCCTTACATGTCAACACCAATGATCCCTGACAACAATCCAGGGAGACTCACCAGGAAGATTCCAGTTATGGTATCAAGATATGTCTGCATGTGATCATTTTGCAAGAAATACTTCTAAAGAGATTGGAGGAAATAACTCTTTCACCATGCAGGATTTTAGCAATTGGAATATCAGATTTCACTATTCTGTGGCCGGCTACACTGCGGCTATAGTTACCGAAAAGGCAATTACCTGCAGCCATTCTAGTGACTCAGACTAGATGCTCTAATATCTCATTAACCTATCTGCATCTTCTCTTAACTCCCCATTTCCTAATTCCATAAACTATTTCTAATCTTAATTTCCATAAATTCATCATAAGACCATTAAAATGTATTTTGATTGCAACCAAGTTTATTGCTCTACCCGCAGATACTATCCTTTTTAAGGGAAAAACAACCTTTTCCCATACACTTCCCACTGAAACTTGAATTCATTATACCTTTGCCTTGCAAATCCAGATTTCAGGGTGTTTTTCTTGTTTATTTCTGACTGATTTCTAAGTATAAACTTTGTGTAAAAGTGACATAACATATTAAACAGTAATGCAATCAATGAAATTTAAGAAGTGCTAATCATGGTCAAACTCATATGAGTAATATTAGTAAATTGAGACCTTCCTGCCAAAAAAAGCAGAAAGCACCCATACAAGATATTTAACTAATCAGCAAGCCTCAGAGGTCTTCCTCAATGTTCCTCCCCTTCCCTGTGTGGACAGTGAAATCACAACATGATTTCCTACTTCCCAGACAGAATGGGAGATAAAGGCTGTAGGTCAGAGCCAGAAGGACTGTCAGATAGCTCCCCAAAAAGTTGATATTCATGAACCACAAGGCTTTGGACAGTGTTCCAGCACCACACAATGATAATTGAAGGAACAAAGTGATCTCTGCTCATAATCCAACTTCCTCACCCTTTGCACTCTAGACATCCTCCTTTCTGACTCAGCCCTGTGTCACGACCTCTGTACAGTTTACATTCTGCTTGCATGCAATGACACGTGACCCTGTGAGTGCCATGGCACCAAATGTAATTCCTTGATTTCTTTTTATAGTCAACAATAAATCATGAATGATTAACAGCTCACCCTGACTGAATAAGGTGCCCAGAGCACCTTATTGCTCCGTATTCACTGAGAGCAAATGAGTTTGTTAATATGGAAAATGTTAAAGGAAGCAACTCTCAGCATCTCACTTGAGCACCTTGTCAAACTGAGATACCTCCCACTGTAAGAAGAAGTCTACTCTTCTTGTATTCATTGTCCGCACCTGGCACACAAGGAATGCTGTTCCAGTAGAAATTAGAGAACCTAATGCAAATATCCTAAGGATCCAAAGATTCCTTGTGGGCAAGGTATGCTTATTAAATGCCACAGAGATTCCTCAATGGGAGCATCCTCTGGGGTTCTTTGAATAGTCAGCACTGTGAAGCAGAACTAAATTTAGAAAATTGGCCTTTTTAAAACTACCTCTGGTGAGTATCTATGGGACTTGGCATGCAAACAAAGCCTTTTATCTTACCAATAGAGGAAAAGACCTAGCAGTGACTCCATGCCATGAGCTGTTTGCAGAAGACATAGGATTTTTCGTAGTGTCTGAGGACAGATATATTGCTAAATTATCCCACATCCTAAAAAAGACAGATGATTTCTACCGTGATCACATATGGCTGACAATCAGTTCATGAAGACATCCACTGAGTTGGAAGTTATAAGCAGGTGTGACCAGAACCAGGCCAAGTCCTACAATGAAACTGATTCCATAGTATGGTGCACATGAGAGCGGAGAACATATCTGCCTAGGTTATTTATGGAACACCTTGGCAACACATTAGCAAAGAAAGATGCTTATTACTGTATGTGACAGGATCAGAAGAATTTCTCACACACCAATTGGATAATCTAATGTGTATATGAAATTGTATGTTTACAAGAACATAAAGTATTGAAATATGGTACTTTGTTTTGTTCCAAATAGATACGTGAAAAAATCTCTTTCTGAATACCGGTGGGGTGCATTTTTTCACAGGACAGACTTACCACGTACTTTCCTAATAGATTTCCACCTATATTCATATTTCGAGTAGACTGAACTATTCAAGAGTGGTAGGTCTCACATGTGTACATGTTTCCTTAAGGCCTAAAAATGAAGCTAAGTCTAACTCATCATAAGTGCATGATCTTTTCATGCACTGGGGGTTGGATTGTGTTATCACACTTAATTTGTTACAGAGTTCACCTTGTTCAATTAAATCCTCCACCAGAATTGACAATTTCCCCTCTTTCACAAGAGGTTGAAGTCGGGCAGGCAGAATAATGCTTACCTCAAGACTTCATAGTAAGATGTTCCCCATAAACATTTTAACCCCAAGAACAGTAAAAGTTATCTTGTTTCTTCTTATGTGCCACCACTATGGTAGTCATCAAAACATCCTTTGTGGTACCACAATATTCATAGTAGTGGCTATTCTTACAATGGTAAACTAAGTAAACTGATCTCCTCCCAACAGATCACATGGATACAGATAAGGACTTGATTGTCATGCCATATCAGATGACTCATACATACGTTAGAGTTAAACCATGATAGGAAATAGAGGAACAGAATAATTACATTGTTCACCTCTGAAAATCCCCTTCTTCATCATATATATTTAGATGAATACATGGAAAAAGAGGGGTGAACAACAGAAAAGGAGAAATATATACGTTTATCTTCTATATCAGCAAAATATGAGTGGAAATAATGGCAAATGTTACCAAAACAGCACCTTTGTTGTGCACCAGTTTTGATCTAGCTGATAATAAAAACATTCAGGCTTTTTCTCCTCTTTGGATCTGGGTGTATAATACTAGTCTAATGGTGTTTAAAAGTGGATTCTCAATTTCTGATTGCTAGGCTTACCTCACAGCTTCTGCAGTGAACTATTTACTAACTTAAAGACACATCCTGAAAGCTATACTGTACAGATGGATTTCTGCACACTCAGAAAGCCCTTTCACTTCATACCAGTTGCCCAGAACACAACTGTCAACTGTACATACAAGGATATAAGGGAAACTCAGACCACAACTATACTGAAAATACAGGTAAAGCGACAACAAAATAGGTTTCTATGATCCAGTTATGCAGTTAAAACCAAAACAGTGGTAAAAAAAGAATGCACCCCACTGTTTACTCCTGCTTGGGTTGTGCTGCTCCTAAAACATGTAAGATTATTATAACAATAGCAACTGAACTGACTGCAGAGCGAGCAAGAGTATTTGCTTAAAACTTGAGGCCACTGAATTCAGAAATTCTTAAAATGGGACTTTTGGGACTAAAGGACTAGCTTTCCTTAACCAGTAAATATTGCACAGCCTCAGAACAAAGTATGATTATCAGTTGCACTGCAGGAACAATTTCCTGTAAGAAATTTATTAGGTAGATGTTTTAGAGCAGTTATCTGAGCAATGACTGGAGATTTGGCTAGCAGGTTATTCTACCTAGAATGCTATGAGATTGTAAAATAATGTGAATCCTGGGAAAATTGTTGGTATCGACATCTGGGAATGTATCTGATCAAACAGAACCACTGGCTTTCAATTAGCAATGTTACAAGAGTTAAGTCAGCAAGAGTAATTATGGGACCTGTGAATCAAGCACAGCTACAATGGGAAGAGCTGCAAATTCAGCTTCAGCAGGTATAGACAAGGAAAACGGACAAGGTAATGAAGGTAAGAAAGAACACAAGGAAATCTCAGTCCTGTGGATCCGATAAAAGGTCCACATAATGTAGACATTACAGACTGTAATTTTCAGAAATACGATCTTAAATGACCCACAGCCTCCATTTAAAACAAAGATAAAAAGAAACAGAAAAGAGAAACAGTCCTCAGTGTGGGTTTAGTTCTTCATGTAAAAAGAGGTAGTAATGGTAACTGCAAAATATCCTTGGACAACATGATAAAAACTTCCTTTAGTGGACACCAATGAAACTGCAGGAAGGAAACACTGTAAAATTTGAGACAAAGAGGCAAGTATTTGAGAAAATGGGACAGAATACATAAATTCCTTGCTGGCTCATTTTGTCAAGATAATGAAAAATCATGAGGAGAAATGAAAACTACAGAAAGCAGGTCCCTCTCAGCGAAGCCCTCAAACATCATCTCTTCCTCTCAATAACAAAGACTAGGGACACTCTGCCATCTACTTGCTCCTGGTCTAGTGGTAAAATTACAATATAACCAATGGAAATGGCCAATAACAATATTAGTACTGGGTGGTCAAGGGAAGAACATTAACTACCACTAGTGCCATGATGTTAATTGATAATGTAGTGTCAATAACCACTCTTCAACAAATATTTGTTCCAGCTATAACCCAAGAAAGAGGGAAAATGATAAAACTTATTGCATTATATGCATGAAAGGATGTTCAAGTACCTGTATTAAGATCTCTGCCTGAAGTTAAATAGCTGCCAAGTTCAGGAGTTTCCATCTCCTGCTCCCTCAGGAGTGGGAGGATCCCTTTTAGGAACACCAGGGAATTATTGGCACAGCCTTGTTGAAACAAAATGGATTAGCTGCAGATTTTGCTACGGATGTTTGTGAAATTTGGCCTGACCAGTGGGAGGTGAGGGTGGAGTGATTCCTGCAAGTCATTGATGCTTTGTTATTAAGAATCCGGAGGAAATTAAAACAGTGGATATTTGGGTAACAGAATTTCCTCAAGTTTTTTATGTCTGTAAGTTAAAATGTGAAAAAATAGAAATCATGTTTTAATGGTAGAGGAAGGACTCCAATCCACTATCAACAAGTTTACTGGAAAGCAAAATCTTAGTACAGAGACCTATTATTTTAACATCCCATTTGTCCAGGGTTAAAAGAAATGAAAAAAAAAGCTAAAAGTGAGTTTTTAACACTTAAATAAAGTGTAGCCATCTCTCAAGTTAGTTGTATGCCTGAAATTCGTGTAACACTAAGCAGAATATTTGACTGTTATTCTGTTACTGATTTAGCCAGTGCTTTCTTTGCAATTCCACTAACAGAGCAGAGCTGGTAACAACAAACATTTACCTGTGAGAGAAAGCAACGTTGTTTTATCCATGTACCTGAAGACTTTCAGATCAAACGTATCACACACGCATGAAATTACCACCAGAATGTGTTCTGTCATACCATACATGAATGATGTGTCAGTACATGGAAAAACTGGAAGTTTGGAAATATAATCAAGAAGTAGACAGCATTACTCAAAACATAGGCTTCAAAGCTAATCATGAAAAAATTCAGATACAACCTAAAGTGAAATATTCAATAATAGTTTTAGGTCGAAGAAATGGCATCAGCAAAGGGTAGAACTGACTATCAGAGTCCATGCATGTAAAAATTGTATTAGTTTCACTTTTGGAGCTGCTACATGTTCGTGAGAATCATATTTGCAGAAATGAGTAAACTACTAATCATATTAGTGAAGAAATCTCACAAACAAGAATGGAAAGAAAAAAAAGAAGTGAAACTGCACTAGTTCAAACACTGGCCTTTAGATGCCCATTATTGCAAGCTGTTTCATGTTCAGCTGGCCACAACCCATCTACATGGTGCTGTTTAAAGAACACAGAATTAAAATGCTTTTGCTTCGAGATTCTTAAGACTTGTGGGAAAAAACTCTATTCTGTATTAAAAACCAGGTTTAGCATTAGTATAAGCAATTAGCTTTGGGTAAACATCGCTAGAGTCTGTTCTGCAGTAGTACATATCACACATGCTCCACTAAAGTACATAATGGTGGAAAAGTACAAACTGGATATGCATCAAATGTAGGCTAGCTGGATACACACTGGCTTTTATAAATAAGAGCTTTCTGTAGAATAAGGCAAGACTTTATCACTAGCTCTATAGGGCTTTTAACCACTGGAACAGAGCAGAAGTGCACTTTACCTGTTTATGTGTCTCTCATCAGATAAAAGCTCCGTTATTGACTTCGTGCCACAGGTTATTCAATGTGGTTCACAAATGGCTCCAGTTTTTATGTGGAAAAAGGATGGAAAATCCTCTATTAGATATGCTAGGGAAAAGAAAAAGAGCTGTCTGCCTTCACTCTGCAATAGAGCCACAAGCTCTGCTAATGATGTTAAAAGAGAAACCCGAAGGAAATGACCTAGCTTCATACTTAGTTTCAGACTGGATACATCAAGCTTTAACTATTTGGCTACCAAAGTAGAATAAAAATTACCTACAGTCACAGAACGGAAATCTGGTAGCCTCTCAATCATGGAGAGGAAATCCTGAACATAGGTTAAAAAAAGCAGAGAGAAAAAAAATAAGTGGGTAATGTAAAAGCCTACCAAAAGGAAACATACAGAGGCAGCAATATTTGAGTAGTCAAGCACACACCCTTGCCAAGGTTGTGGTGGTCCCAGTAGACTTGACATTTGAAGAAACACCTAGCTTGCAAACAACCAAAGAAAATCATACAAAGCAAGGCATAAAAAGATAGTGCAACTTTACAACATGGAAATGAGGAAATTGAGGGGTGATTACTATAGAAGCTGGTAGACACGTGAAGCATACAGAGTATAGTGTGGCCAGGTAAAAACCACTTGTACATAATGAGCATTATGTACACTTTAAGTAGATTTGTTTCAATAGGTGCATGAGCAAGATCATGTAGGGGGTGCTTGAACACAAAAGAGAGTATTAGAAGGTAGCTAGCTGGCCAAACATGAAGACAGATGAGTACATAATTGCTCAGTTTGTGCTGTGGTGGATACTCCCATGAGGAGAAAAATAAAATTAAAACATTAGAGAATTCATGAACCATTGGTGCCATGGCTTAATTCCAGACGGCAACTAAATACCACACAGCCACTTGCTCACTCACTCTCTGCCCAGTATGATGGGGAGCAGAACCGGAAAAAAGTAAAAACTGATGGGTTAATGCAGGAAGAATTTAATAACTGAAGCAAAGTGAAATATAACAACAATGACAACAACAACAACAACAATAATAATAATAGTAGTAGTAGCAATAATAATGAAGCAGAGAGAGAGAGAGATAAAACCCAGGAGACATAAGTGATGCACAATACAGTTACTCATCACTCACTGACCGGTACTCAGCCCATCCCTGAGCTGTGACTGGCTCCTCCCAGCCAGCTCCCCCACTTTATATGGCATTCTGTGGTATGAAATATTCCTTTGGCCATCTTGGGTCAGGTGTCCTGACTGTGCTCCCCGTGCCCCCAGCTTCTTGTGCAGCTCTTCACTGGCAGAGCATGAGACACTAAGAAGTCCTTGACTTAGGGTAAGCACTACTTAGCAACAGCCAAAACATCAGTGAGAAACATCAGAGGAAAATGAACTCTACCCCAGCCAAACCCAGGACAATGGGCTGGGATACAATAGACTATACCAGAATTGGTGCAGTCCCATCTTAACCCCACATACCATGCAAAGTGGGAGTAAGTATGGTTTCCTGATTCTAGACCCACTGACAAAGTGGGTTGAGGTAGTTCAGTAAAGAAAGCTATAGCCAAGTGTGCCACCATGCAGCCATTTCTCATTGTATTTTCCAGATGCAATTTAAACCTATAAATTTATTTGAGACAAGGAACATATATTCCAGGGCAAGTCATCAAGGAATTATATGGAAGCCTGTGAAGAAAAGTTCCACATTGCTGTGAACTTGCAGTTCAAGGTAAATTGAATGGCCCAATGGGACTATAAAAATAGCACTAAGCCAAAAGGTGAAAAATTACAGAAAGGTTTGGGATATTGCATCATCTTGTCATTGTAATGACCTGTGAGCTACAGCTTCTCCCAAGTTCATGTGATTTAGACCTATGCCTGGGAGAAAAAAGTCTGCCTAATGTTTTAACTGAAGAATGGCTACTGACCCTATCTAAACACATGGAAAGAGATTAATGTTGCTATAGCAACTCAGATGGAAAGGAATGCTCAATGCACGAATAAACAAACAAGAACAAACCACTACTTTGCAGAAAGGCAAGGAGGATGGAAAGTAATGTTGCATATGTTCCACACAAGTTAACAGTCTAAACTGTAAATGGGATGGACTAGCTCCAATTATAAACAGAGTAGGATCCTATGTATATCAAGAAAAACTCATAGATGGAAAATAGACTAAATAGTTCCAGTTTCGATTTTAATTATGACAAGGTAAATAAGCTAACAAAAGCAAGAATGTTGTTATAAATGTTGCTATTAAAATTTAAGAGTACATAAGGGAAGTCTCACCAGATTTGTTGCCAGGAGAAAGGCTTTTAAAAGAAGCAGCATAAATTAATTATTGGGTTTTGTCTGAGTGAAGTTTGTCTGTTTTTATTTTTAATTATGTTAGGTTCAAAATTGTGAATATTTGCTTCCATAACAGGGGAAGTAGTAAGCACCCTTCTCTTTGTTGATAATACACCTTACCTGTAGTGACAACAGAAAACTCTTTTGTGCCAAAGATAATGAAAAGATTAGATACACATCTCCACTACTTTAAAATTATGGGAAACAAATGTGGGGGCTAAACAACAGCATCTATGTTCCATGATGCTAAAAGAAATCCTGGGATTTTAATGAACATCTCTGATTTTATGGGAATGTCTTATGTGGGCTTGAAGCAGCATATAAAATTAACTTGAATATGTTATTTCTATTTACTTGGCTAAAAATCAAAGCAATGCACAACAATTGTGATGGAACCTGGACAACCTCAGCAACTGAAATATGAGTGGAAAGCACCAGAGATGGTTAAACAAAGTGTAAAAACCAGAAGTGAAGTAGAAACCAAAATAAAAAAAAAAAAAAGAGGTCAAACATGTTTACTTCACAGTTTTGTTCTTGTTGTGGTTAACTCCTTTAACCAAAGACTCCAGGTGAGAGACAAAGTAGCAACAAATTAATAGAGTGCATGTTACTGTGAACAAAGCATTTACTCTGGCTTTTCTAAGGCAGAACAGATACACTGCTTTTATTAAAGGGTCATTGCAACATTGACCCAGAAATGGATTTCATGTGACTGAGTACAACAAACCAAGAGTGTTTATGGATACCATTTTAGAGGGAGTAGAAATTGTGACTGGAATTTTGAACACCATTGATGTAGAAACTTTGACTTGTGAGTGATCAAAACTGGAGCATATTATATGCAACATTCAAACCCCATGAAATAAAAATATATACAAAAAAAATTCTAATATTATTTACCTGGGATGTAACGATGTCACATGGGAATAAAAATATGGATAGAAGTAGAAAAATAATAGTTTTAGAGAAAGTAAAGCACTGGAAGTAGAAAGTGCTATTAACATTGTTAAAGTACTAATAACAATGGACTCTTTAAGCAGTAATCACCAACACACAAGTTACAAGACAATCACAGTGTAGGATGGCCAAAGTGTCAACTATTGAAATGAAATAGAGCTGTAATTTTGGGAAAAATGAAGGCCAAATTGCTATACTGAAGAAGGCATAGAGATGATTGTAAAACAGCATATGCACAACCCACATTGCTATTGTCTGAAGAGATATATCAGTCACTGCACGGAATGTAAGGGGCATTACTGATGGGGTATTAACAGACTCAGAAAGGCATGGTAAGAAACAGGGTTATAGTCACTGAGTCCTGTCCCACAGGAATGCAGTCTGAAGAAGGCCCCACAATGGAAATGGAGTATTGCTCCTACAGTAGCAGTAGCTTCTTGAGTATGGACCCAAATAATTAACAATTGTAGGATCTATAACACCAGATACAGATATATGCAATTGTTTCTCTGTATTTCAGTAGAAATTGTCAGAAGACTGTGCTCTGTGCAGAGAAATAAATATGCAATATTTCTCATCTATATAATTTTGGATAAACATTTGCAATGTTCACCTATACCAGCAGAATTATAATATCCAGAACATCAGCAGCCTGGGGCTAACTGGAATCTTTATAATAAAAACATTAAGGAATCACCGAAAACTGAGCAAGTTGCTAAACAAAAATTCATGAGTAGGCACCAAGCAGTGAAAGGACATATTACTTCAGAGAATCAACAACCACTAAGATCAGGAAAGAATGAAGAAACCTTGAATGTACTATGGTAATTTTAGAGGACAGTCATGCACTGTTACAAGAATCATGTGTTATTTTAGCCATAAATCACTGCCTGTGTATTAACTAGAGTTCTTTTTGTTACAGCTTGCAGTATATCTTGTAGTGTGTAACAGAAGGCCTGGGGCTATCTGGAGCTATGCAATTGCAGAAGACCTACATGGATTTTGCAAGAAAACCATGAGACAAGACTGGAGGAGGGTCACAGTCCACCTTCTTGCTCTGAGGCAGTACCTAGCCTTGAGCCAGCAGAGTGTGAGACTGTGGGCTCAGAATCACAGAATGGTTCAGGCTGGAAAGTCGTTTGGTCCAACTTCTCTGCTCAAACAGGGTCCCCTAGAGCCCATTACCCAGGGTTGCATCCAGATGGCTTCTGAATAGGTGGTTTCCCTTCCAGGGAAGGAGACTCCACAACCATTCCTGGAAACCCGTTCCAATGTATGGTCACCATCACAGTAAAGAAGTTCTTCCTCCCTGCTCAGGTGGAGCTTCCTGCGCACCAGTTTCTCGAGAAGAGCCTGGCTCCACCCTCAAGGCCCTCCCTTCAGATATTGACAGGCACTGGTGAGGTCCCCTCTCAGCTGTCTCTTTTCAAGGCTGAACAGGCCCAGCTCCCTCAGCCTTTCCTTGTAAGAGAGATGCTCCTGTCCCCCAGTCATCTTTGTAGCCCTCTGCTGGACTCACCCAGAAGCTCCATTTTTCCCCTGTACTGATGAGCACAGAACTGGACACAGCATTCCAGATGTGGCCTCAGCAGGGCTGAGTAGAGGGGCAGGATTACTTCCCTTGACCTGCTGGCAACACTCTTCCTAATGCACCTCAGGATACCCCTGGCCTGCAAGGCCACAAGGGCACTGCTGGCTCATGGACAGCTCGTTGTCCACCAGGACCCCCAGGTCCTTTTCAGAGATACTCCCCAGCAGGTCAGTTCCTGGCCTGTACTCATATGTGGGGTTATTCTTCCCCAGGTTCAGGACCCTGCATTTGTCTTTGTTGAATTTCAAAAGGTTCTGCTTTGCCAATCCCTCCAGCCTGTCAAAGTCCCTCTGAAGGGCTGCACAGCACTCTGGGGAATTGGCCACTCCTCTCGGCTTTGTGTCATCAGTGAACTTGCTGAGGAGCCATCTGCCCCTTCAGCCAAGTAAGGATGAACAAATTAAACAATTCCAGTACCGCACCTTGGGAGACACCACTAGTGACAGTCCAACTAGACCCTGTGCCACTGCTCAAAACCCTCTGAGACCTCCCGCTCAGCCAGTTCTCAATCGACCTCACCATCCAGTCATCCAGCTCCCTCTTCCTGAGCTTGCAAGGCACCAGGAATTGACAAGAAGCTTACCAAGACAGAAGATTTCTAGGAGTAAAAGTGTGCTAAGCACGATATAATCAATATTTGCTTGCCTTGAACCCAGACATAAGACACTAAACCAGCAAACTCAGCAAAAACAAACTAGCATTTTGTAACACAGCTAATCATATGAACAATATGGAACCACTGAGGGAAAAAGACTTGGGTATAGTTTCACTAAAGTGATACAGAAAAAAATTTTCAAGTAATAAAATAATTAAAGTAACAAAATAATAAATAATAAAATAATAAAATAATTTCAAGTAATTTCAAGAAAAATAAGAACTAAGGATGGAGAACAAGCAGGAAAGAAGCAAGAAGCCTGGCAAAATCAGAAAAAATTCTAGTCCTAAAAAAAGAAGTTAAATTATTGGTAGTAGACAAGATCCTCTGCTTATTTTGATTGGGAAGGGGTGTGGAACATTAAAACTTCAAGGATGGGAGAGGAAGGATGGGGAGAAAAATCATTCACTTCAGTTCTACCCTTACTGAAGAGCTCTTAAATCTGACCACCCCAACATCAGTGATTCAGGCCCTTGACAACTACCACAGCAATCACCACAGCATCCACATATTCATTGCAAAAAAGGATATATTGTTCCTGGATGTGTAGGAAAATCATGTCAAGGCTTGAATTGCATACCTGTGAAGAAAAAGGATCTTAACTTACATTTTTATCTTCTATTATTGATCAAATGAGGCCACCAAGTGGCAATGTAAACATTTTAAGTCACAAAGGAAAAGTGTAATAACTTTTAATAACATAACTTTAGAATATGTAAAAAGAATAATCAAGAGAGATGAACACAGATCAAATTTTATGTGCATAGAGCATGAATCTCACTTATCTCACAAGTAATCTCACAAGCATAACTTTCAAAAGCTACAGTGTTTAAGTCATGATTCCTTTAAATATTGCTTTCCTACTCATTTCAGGCAAGCAACCTCAAACCAACTTGCAACAAGTTTTAAAGCTCATAGATTGAAATTTACATCCTTCCAATCCTAAATCACAAACATGCTTCATATTTTAGTTTCATATTACTTTTCCTTGGCCAACTCTACTATGATGATATAATTTTGTAAAATTCAGGTCTTGTTCTTATTCTTCTTCTGTTCATGACTGTCACCCAAGTATGCTCTAAAAAGGTATATGGTACTCCGCTTTCTTCAATTCCTTTCATTCCTTCCACAGAATTAAGTATCAGCAGTATGCCAAAAAAAGAAGGTGGGTGAAATTCCATCTTCTAACATGCCCTAAAATCTTTCTTTTAAAGGCTCCTGTACAGATTTTCTGAGACATAAGGATAAGCAATAATGCCAAAGTGCAAGATCCACAAATAACCTGAAAAATTTACCTATTCTGCAAATTCTCGTAGGAAAGAATAATCTGTAAAAGTGCAACTAGAACTTAAAATTATACCTATCATGTTTCAGTACAAAGATATTGGTAAATCAGATATTCATAGATACCCAGATATGCTGCCAATAAAAAAAAAAAAAAGCACAACAAAGCAAAAAATAAGCCCAAACGACTTCAAACCACAAAATCAAAAAGAGCAAGCATGTATGCCTCCTACGCATACAGAATCACAGAATTGTTAGGGTTGGAAGGCACCTCTCGAGATCATCTTCTCGAAACCCCTGCCAAGACAGGGTCACCTGGAGCAAGAGACACAGGAACACGTCCAGGTGAGTTTTGAATGTCTCTGGAGAGGGAGACACCTTGACCTCCCTGGGCAGCCTGTGCCAGGGCTCTGCTGCCTTCAACCCAGAGAAGGTTCTTCCTTATGTTGAGGTGAAACTTCCTGTAGTTTAATTATGGTTTATATACAAAGCTAGGCAGCTGACTGGAATCCACGAGATGCGTTCCGTACTATCAGTACACTCAAAATTATCTGGAAGAGCAATAGTAAAATATATCACATTTAACACCAATTTGTGTTTTGCTCCTAACTGAGGGAGTCTTATATGATAGCTTGATGACAGTTTCATTTTCTCTTACTATAAATGACAATACAGTGCCAATTTGTGTTTTGCTCCTAACTGAGGGAGTCTTATATGATAGCTTGATGACAGTTTCATTTTCTCTTACTATAAATGACAATACAGTGCCAATTTGTGGATTAATCCTGGCCAGCAGCTAAGGCCCACGCAGCCTTCACTTCTGCCCAGTGGGATGGGAGAGAGAATTGTAATGGCAAAAGCAGCAAAAACTGTGGGCTGAGTTACAGACAGTTTAATAAGTGAAGCAAAGCAGTATATGCAAGCAAAGCAAAATGAATACATTCACTACTTCTCATCAACAGGCAGATCTTTAGCCATTTCCAGGAAATTGGGGAACAGTTACTTGGGAAGACAAATGCTGTAACTCAAATGTCCCTGCTTCTTCCTTCTCTCCCTGAGTTTTCACCACTGGACACAATGCCATGTGGTATGGAATAACCCTTTTATCAACTGCAATCAGTTGTCCTGGGTATGCTCCCTAACAGCTCCTTGTGCATCCCCAGTGCTTAAATATCTTTGCATCAAGAATTTTCCCCAATATCTATCCCTTGTTGCAGTTTATGACAATTGCCCCTTGTCCATTTGCTCTGCACTCCTCAGAAAAGCCTCTTCCTCTTTCCTCCACTGGCTAGTTGAAGACAGTAAGATTTTTCCTTAGTCTATTTTCTTACAGAGAGGCGTTAAAAATTAAAGACTTACCACAGTAAATTTCCTGATAAACTTATTGAGCTTTCCAAGGCAGCTGGTGATATTCAAATTATTATTAATTTTTATTCTTTTTAATTCTTCTCGAACCTTTTTACATTTTCTGCTTTGATGAGACAGTAGTGGAAGATAAACTATATTTGAAAGAAGGCAACAACTTTTAAGGAAATTCATTTACTTGAGGACTAAAACATATTAATATTGAAACCTAAGGCTTGGTCCAATGGATAAACCTGATTTAATCTTAACTCTCCTTCAAGTATAAAAATAAAAAGTTGCAGTTTCTGGGAAAAAGGTAGAGGGGAGGAATGAGAAGATACTTTGGTTTTGATATATGTAGAAAAGTTCTCCTAGTTTCTGTTGGGTTTTTTTCCTTTGTTTTTTTTGGTTAAGTGTTAGCAATTACCCAGTATGTTTATCATCAGTTCAAGAACAACAGGCTTTGCAGCTGAAATTGCTCATCTGCAGAGATTAGATCTACTTCAGCTTTAGCTTGAATTTAATTGAAAGTTTACCCAACCTGCACAAATCTCTTAACAGAAACTACAGACACAATGGGCCTTAAAAAAGCCTCTGAGAAGCAGAAAGAAACTTGAAGACAGGCTCTCAATTTCTGAGAGGCAACAAGTAACACATGAACATTTGCCCTTGATAGTCTGAAAGAAGAAGTAAAGAACTTGTAAAAAATAGTAAATAGCTTGTTTCAATCTTGTACTGGTAGAGCCATTTAAAATTAATTTAAAAAGTATTATTCTTGATTCCAATGCAGAAAGGATATCCTCCTTCAGGTTTACCTGTGCCTCCACTTCTTTATGATGTTTCTGGAGCAGGGAGAAAGAGAGGCAGAAATAAAATTATGAACTACCTTGTAGTGAATTTGAATGGTAATATGCTTGGGAAAAAATCCACCCAAGCAAAGAAGAAGCTTTACTTTAGAGAAGGCAGAACAGTTTACTTACCATTTCATATCGAGTTCAATGAAGATAAAATTTAGCTCAAATTTATTTGGTTACATGTTGAGTGAGGTGAGAATATAGCATACCAAGTACTATACGATGATCCTGGAAGTTTTGGTAAGTGGTAATACTTGAATCAATTTATGAGATATCTTGTGATGAAAAAAAGTTTATATGCTACTACATTTGAAAAAATTGTCATCTATATAGTAATCTACTTTTCAAAGTTCCTATGTCAACATAATTCTTCTTCATGTAACACAATTGCGCTGGACACAGTTCTTGTTTGACAGGAACTGTCAGAAATAGCTTCATATCTACAGGGGGTATTCTCCAAAGAAACCATAGTCCAGTGGGGATTTGCATGTCAGTAAACAGAAATTTTTATATTTCATTAACAGGAATAGATAGGTTGGAATTTAACAGACACATTTAGGAATATTATGTGCATAAGTCAGTAGAATGAAGAGTTGTGCCAAAATTTATTTCACCATTCATCCTCATTGCAAACAAATAAAGTTATTTTCTTAGGCTCAAAGGGAACTTCCTCCTATAAAGGAAGCAAATCAAATTAATCCATACAGTTTCACACCTCCCCAACTATGCAGCCAAATCTACTCCTTCACAGCCACAAACCACAATTAGTTTACAGCTAAGTTTTCTTCTGAAATGTTGTATCTTCCTGTCTTCCAGTGACATGAGCTTCATGCAATTCTGCATCTTGACACCAAGGCAAAGCCGTGTACCCAGGGCTCTTCCAAGCATGCTTTTGTTCAGAGCTGGGCCAGCTGTAGTTTGGTGGCAAAGAGTATTTTCACTTCATTCCCGTATTCCTACAAGTATGGCCTGTAAAGCTTACATATCCCACAAGGCATTGTCCAGCATTGCTACAGACTGCCCAGGGAGGTGATGGAGTCATCTCCTGGAAGAGTTCAAGAAGCCACGGGATGAGGCACTTAGTGGCATCTCGTTGACATGGTGGTGTTCAGTCAAAGGTTGGACTCGATGATCGCGGAGGTCTTTTCCAATCTTAATGTTTCTGTGATTCTATGGTTCTNCGCGCATCCCCGCTCGACCCGCGCTGCCTCGGGCGCTCCGGGACCGGGTAGCGGGAGGAGGAGCGGGGAAAACACGGGGGCCTCCTCATCCGCTTCCTCCTCTTCCTCCGCGTGCGGCGGCGGCGGCGGCAGGCGCAGCATCCTGGAGTGCGGGAGGCCGGGAACAAAGGCTCCGCGCCAGCCCCGGCGGCTCCACCTGCCCTGCCCAGCGGAGATGGCGTCCCTCGGCTTAGGGGGGCTCAACGTCTCCGCCCGGAGGAAGAGCGTCCCGTCCCGCAACGCCGCGGTGGAGAGGCGGAACTTGATCACGGTGTGCAGGTGAGCCCCGGGCCGGGGCCCTGCCCCGCCCGAGGGGACCGTTCCCCCTCGCTGCCGCCGCAGCCTGCGG